>JBAGKK010113800.1:0-25474 GCA_037177015.1 Euceroptres primus
AACGTTTATTTTTCGATATAGTGCCAGGGGAACGCTTATTTTTTATATAGTGTCAGGGGAACGTTAATTTTTCGATATAGTGTCAAGGAAACGTTTATTTTTCGAAAAAGTGTCAGGGGAACGCTTATTTTTCGATATAGTGTCAGGGGAACGTTTATTTTTCGATATAGTGTCAGGAAAACGTTTATTTTTATATAGTGTCAGGGGAACGTGTATTTCTCGATATAGTGTAAGGGGAACGTTTATTTTTCGATATAGTGTCAGGGGACACTTATTTTCTATATAGTATTAGGGGAACGCTTAGTTTTCGATATGGTGTCAGGGGAACGCTTATTTTTCTCTATAGTGTCAGGGGAACGCTTATTTTTCGATATAGTGCCAGGAGAACGCTTATTTTCCGATATAGTGCCAGAGGAACGGTTATTTAGGAGAATAGTATCAGAGGAACACTTATTTTACAAGAAGTAGTATAAGAGGAACGCTTATTTACCAAAAAAGTATCAAAGGAACAATTATTTTTCAAGAAATAGTGTCAGGGGAATGCTAATTTTTCATCATAGTTTTAGGGGAATGATGATTTTTCATTAATTATCAGGGGAATGCTAATTTTTCATTATCGTATGAGGGGAATGCTAATTTTCCATTATATTATCAGGGGAATGCTAAGTTTTCATTATAGTATCAGGGGAATGTTAATTTTTCATTATTGTATCAGGGGAATGTTAATTTTTCATTATTGTATCAGAGGGATGCTTATACACCAAAATAGTATCAGAGGTACAATTATTTTTAAAAGTAGTATCAGGGGAACAGTTATTTTTCAAAATAGTGTCAGTGAACGCTTATTTTTCAAAAAATGTCAGGGGAATGTTTATTTTTCAAAAGTAGTATCAGAGGAACGCTTATTTTTCAATAGTGTTAGAGGAACGCTTACTTCTCAGAATACTTTCAGAGGAACGCTTATTTTCAAAAATAGTGCCAGAGGAACGCATATTTTCAAAAATAGTGTCAGAAGAGCGCATATTTTCAAAAATAATGTCAGGGGAACGCATATCTCCAAAAATAGTGTCAGGATACGCATATTTCCAGAAATAGTGTCAGGGGAACACTTATTTTTCAAGAAGTAGTATCAGGGGAATGCTTATTTACCAAAAAATATCAGCGGAACAATTATATCTTAAAAAATAGAGTCAGGGGAACGCTAATTTTTCGATACAGTGCCAGGGAAACGCTTATTTTTCGATATAGTGTCAGGGGAACGCTTATTTTTTTATATAGGGTTAGGAAAACGTTTATTTTTCTATATAGTGTCAGAGGAACGTTTATTTTTCGATATAGTGTCAGGGGAACGTTTATTTTTCGATATAGTGCCAGGGGAACGCTTATTTTTTATATAGTGTCAGGGGAACGTTAATTTTTCGATAAAGTGTCAAGGAAACGTTTATTTTTCGAAAAAGTGTCAGGGGAATGCTTATTTTTCGATATAGTGTCAGGGGAACGTTTATTTTTCGATATAGTGTCAGGAAAACGTTTATTTTTATATAGAGCGCATATTTTCAAAAATAATGTCAGGGGAACGCATATCTCCAAAAATAGTGTCAGGATACGCATATTTCCAGAAATAGTGTCAGGGGAACACTTATTTTTCAAGAAGTAGTATCAGGGGAATGCTTATTTACCAAAAACTATCAGCGGAACAATTATATCTTAAAAAATAGAGTCAGGGGAACGCTAATTTTGAAATTTAGTATCAGGGGAATGCTTATGTACCAAAACAGTATCAAGGGTACAATTACTTTTCAAAAATAGTATCAGGAGTACAATTACTTTTCAAAAATAATACCAGGGGAACACTTTTCTCAAAAACAGTGTCAGGGGAGCATTTATTTACCAAAACAGTATCAGGGGAACATTTATTCTTCAATATAGTATCAGGGGTTTATTTTCAAAAAACCGTGTCAGGGAACGCTTATTTTTTGTATAGTGTTAGGGGAACGCTTATTTGCGAGAATAGTATCAAAGGAAAACTTATTTTAAAAAAATAGTATCAAGGAACACTTATTTTTTACTATTTTTTAAAAATAAACGTTCCTCTGACACTATTATAAAAAATAAGCGTTCTCCTGACACTACTTTTAAAAAGTAAGCGTTCCCCTGACACTATTTTTAAAAAGTACGCGTATTTTTAAAAAAATAGTGTCAGGGGACCGCTTACTTTTTAAAAGTAGTGTCAGGGGAACGCTTATTTTTTATAATAGTGTCAGAAGAACGTTTATTTTTTTAAACAGTGTCAGGGGAATGCTTATTTTTAAAAATAGTGACAGGGAGACACTTAATTTTCAAGAAATACTATTAGGGGCACGCTTATTTGCCAAAAAAAGTATCAGAGGAGCAATTATTTTTCAAAAAATAGTGTCAAGGGAACGCTCATTTTCCAATTTAGTATCAGGGGGATGCTTACGTACCAAAACAGTATCAGGGGTTCAATTAATTTTCAAAAATAGTATCAGGGGTACAATTAGTTTTCAAAAATAGTTTCGGGGACATTTATTTACCAAAATAGCATCAGGGGGACATTTATTTTTCAAGATAGTATCAGGGGAACCTAGGAGAATTTACTCCAGGTAATGAGAACCTCCTAAGAGCTTCAAATAAGTGATTCCATTTTTCACAGGATTTTTTCTGTAACCCAGATTTTATGAAGAGTGTTCTGAGGTACATGATGAAGTTTAATGGCAGAATAATGAAGCAACAATGGAAATGATAATGGGGAATTATGAGGGATGGATTTCCCAAGGTTACCCTTGAAGAAAAGAAGCTTTTAAATCGTGTTCTGGTTGGTCCTGAACATCATTCGTTGTCGCTGACGTTAAAATTCTTACGTCTAAATTATAGCAGCCAAGGAGCTGGAGGAGCTTTCCACGCGATTACCTATCGCCACACAGATCTCTGAGTGCTGTACTCGAGTGCAAGTTCAGAACAAGGTCAGACAGACAGTTTGCTCCTTGTGCAAATTTTTTGTTGATGATGTAATGCAAAAGTTGAAATCTGAGACAAAAATACATTCTCGACCTCATTTTGATATTTTCTTATCCTTTAACTACATTTTTTTTAAGTAAAAATATGACAACAAGCCCTCAATTAAGTGACCTATCACGTCTAAGACATTAAAGGCAAGACCTTTATTTGTTTAATAACTTGACATTTCAAATATCTTTAAATCTTTAAATAATTAAAAAAAATTATATTATCTGATTAAGGTGCAAGGATAGTTAGAATTACAGATTCCTGTTACCGACATTTATCGACTCGATGGTTCTGTTCAGTGCTAAATTGGTTTGTGTCCGTGCTAATACTGCCGATATAAACTCTTGGGACATGTTAGTTCGGTTTGTGTCCGTGCTAACGCTGTCGATAGAAACTCTTGGGACATGTTAGTCGGTAATGTAGAGTACCATGGAGAGTTAAAATTCAAGATTCTTGTTATCGACATTTTTACCAACTCGATGGTTTTGTTCAGTGCTACATTTGTTTGTGTCCGTGCTAATATTCTACACTGCCGATAGAAACTCTTGGGGCACGTTAGTCGGCATTGCATAATACCAGGGTGAGTTAGAATTCAAGATTCTTGTTACCGACATATTTACCAACTCGATGGTTCTGTTCCGTTCTAAATTGGTTCGTGTCCGTGCTAATGTTCTACATTGCCGACATAGGCTCTTGCGACATGTTAGTCGTTACTGTAGAACATTTTTAGCATGAACACGAACCAATATAGTACGGAACTGAACAATCGGGTTGATAAATGTCGGTAACGGGAAACTGTACTTAGAAAAAATTAAAATCAAAAAGCTACATTTGAAAAATTAAATTATCAGATTAAAGTGCAAGGAGAGTCAGAATTACAGATTCCTGTTACCGAAATTTATCGACTAGATGGTTCTGTTCTGTTCTAAATTGGTTCGTGTCCGTGATAATGTTCTACACTGCCAACATAAACTCTTGGGACAACTTAGTTATTAATGTAGAACATTTTTAGCATGAAAACGAACCAATGTAGTACGGAACTGAACCATCGTTTCGGTAAATGTCGGTAACGGGAAACTGTACTAAGAAAAAATTACATTAAAAAAGCTACATTTAAAAAAATTAAGTTATTAGATTAAAGTTCAAAGAGAGTTGGAATTACAAATTTCTATTGCCGACATTTATCGACTCGATGGTTCTGTTCCGTGATAAACTGGTTCGTGTCCGTGCTAATGTTCTACATTGCCGACATAAACTCTTGGGACATGCTAGTCGGTAATGTAGAACATTTTAAGCATGGACACGAACCAATATAGTACGAAACTGAACCATCGGGTCGATAAATGTCGGTAACGGGAAACTGTACTTAGAAAAAATTAAAATCAAAAAGCTACATTTGAGAAAATTAAATTATCAGATTAAAGTGCAAGGAGAGACAGAATTACAGATTCCTGTTACCGAAATTTATCGACTAGATGGTTCTGTTCCGTTCTAAATTGGTTCGTGTCCGTGCTAATGTTCTATATTGCCGACATAAACTCTTGGGACATGCTAGTCGGTAATGTAGAACATTTTAAGCATGGACACGAACCAATATAGTACGGAAATGAACCATCGGGTCGGTAAATGTCGATAACAGGAATCTGTACTTAGAAAAAACTGATTGGGCTCAGCTTTACACTCACCATATTTATTTCCCATCCTATTGGGACCTGGAAGTAATATTCTAGGTGGTTTCAAATGTGTTTGTGGTCTTCCTGGCGAACAAGGTTTATAAACAACCACACAACGTCCACACTTCCGGTTATTGTATCCTGGGGGCGGATAGGCTGGCTGAATATGGACATAGGCCATTGGCTCAACATTTTCAGTATCATATCCAATGTATCTTCTTTTTAAAAATTTCCCTTCGTTTCCATTATTTATCATCTTATTTCGGTTTGAAAGATCAGATTTGTACTCATCTTTAAAAATATTTGATGATGCTTCTTTCTTGTGTTCTTCTTGAATTTTTGAGTTTTGTGATTCCTCTACTGGTCTCCATTTTTCTTCTTGTCTCCATTTTTCTTCTTGTCTCCATTTTTCTTCTTGTCTCCATTTTTCTTCTGGTCTCCATTTTTCTTCTTGCCTCCATTTTTCTTCTGGTCCCTTTTCCTCTTTGGGTTCCTTTTTTTCTGTTGAGTAATAATTTTGACGATTTTGACTAATCTCGAATAATTTTGGTCTTTGGACATTTTTAAGATTTTCTACAGTTCTTTCATTTTCAAATTTTTTACTGGCTTTTCCAACCTTTGAAAAGTCTTCCTGATTTTGATGAGTCTTTGTCGAAGAATTTTGATTTTGAGTTTGATAATTATTTTGAGCCAGGGAAAGGGAAATAAAGACTAGAATGAGGGCAAAAAGGCCCAGGAATGAACTTCCGGGGTACATCGCTACCCCATAGTCAATTTATCGTCCGTCTTCTCCTATTCCTCATAATTTAGGAAAATTTTCTATTTTCATTAAATTAATTCAGACTTGATAATTTATTTTTCCAAGGAGAATTAATTTTTTGGCTTCGATTAATTTCTTTGAAATTTATTTTATATTTGAAAATTCCAATTTTGAAGTTTTGTTTTACAGTTTCACATTTGTATTTTGCACATTCTGCCTCTCGAGGGGAAAAATTGAAATCAATTAAATAAATTCGCTTTGATCGTGAGCCTGTCAATTACTTGTCATCTGAGAATTAATCAACTTGACGGGGGGCATGTGGTCCTGGGCAATTCCAACTCGAGTATTCAGACAAGTTTGCTGTTCTTGTCTGATATTTTTAGCAAAAGCTTTTTGAACTTTTTGAACAGTGTGTTTTTACCATAAAACAAAAATCATGTTTAAAAAACAACACTTTCTCACTTTTCACAAACTGTCTTCCACACACATTTTTATATCCTTTCTGTTCCCATTTTTAATTTGCTTCTCTATAAAAAAAATCAAAATAAAAAATTGTAAACATTAATTTTTAACTAAAATTAATTTTGGAAAATAAAATTAATGTCATTAGAGTAACAGAGAAAAAATTCGAACGGCTTAAAAATTAAATCAAAGGAGATATATTTCCAATTTATATTTATTAATTTTGAAAAAGACCTTATTATTTTACACAGATACCATCACATGATTTTTCGAAAAAAATAATTACTCTGATTAAAAATTAATTTTGTAATTTTTTATTTTTATTATATTTTATTTATATTTTATTTTATTTGAAAAAAATTTTTTAAATAATTTTTTAATTTTTTAAAGGAAATAATTTGCGTAGGTAGTGAATCGGAGCGCGACTGAAGAGATACTGACTTGCTACCATTGGCATTGGTTCCATTCGCCTTCTCTTGCTTTTTCTCCCTCTCCAGAATCTTTCTCTGTTTTTTACTCTTTCTTCCTCTTTCTCTTTTTCCCTCTCCTTTCCTCTGGAGCCTTTCGATATTCTGGATCCAAATCTCTCTTCTCTGTGTTTACTGAGCCTTGCACGTGGGTGTACTTGCCAGAGAAAATACCCAGACTCACCTTCGGGCTCTTATCTTTGGATTACAAAAAGGGCGTAAGTCCTCTCGATCTGACAGATGTAGCTCAGGTGTGAAATTACCTTCTACGAGTATCAATTCTCTTGCGAGATTATCTCCCAACAACTTATGCATTATAAATAAAAAAAATTATTTTAAAAATATTTTAAAGAAAGGGTTAAAAATATTAAATATTAAATTGACTTCTCAAAAAGATTTAGAAAAAACCCTGTAACATTATGGAAATTATCCCAAAATTTTTCGTGAGTTTTTTGGGTAAATTGTATTCTGGGAAAATTTTCTGATAATTTTCATAGTAAATTGTGCTCCTTAAAAATTGTCAGAGTTTTTTTGTAAAAATATAGGCTGTAACCTGGAAAACTGTATTCTAGGAAAATTTTCCTAGTACTCTGGAATATTGTGTTCTAGGAAAATTTTCAACGTACTCTCGAAAATTATATTCTAGGAAAAATTGTCTAGACCCTGGAAAATTGTCTTCTTAGAACATTTGCCTAGACCCTGGAAAATTGTATTCTAGGCACATTTTCCTTGTATTCTGGAAATTTTTTGTTCCAGGAACATTTTCCTAGTACTCTGTAAAATTGTATTCTAGAAACATTTTCCTAGTGCTCTGGAAAATTGTATTCTAGAAACATTTTCCTAGTATTCTGAAAAATGGAATTCTAGGAACATTTTCAGAGTTTTTGTAGGAAATTTTATTTTAGAAGATTTTCCTAGAACTTTCAAAAATAGTATTCTAGGAAAATTTTCAGAGTTTTTGTAGGGAATTTTATTTTATGTAAATCCCGAGTATGCTTAAAATTTGTATTCCGTGAGCTTTTTCAGAAAATTGTATTTTAGGAAAATTTGTATAAGATTTTCTAAGATATTGTGCACTCGGAAGATTGTCAGTGTTACCCTGGAAAATTGTATTCCAGGAAAATTCTCCTAGTTTCTTGAAAAACTGTATTTTCGAAAAATTTTCAAAATGTTTTTCCGGAAAATTGAATTTAAGGAAAAGTTTCTGCGTTCTCCTAGGAAACTGAACTCCTGGAAAATGGTTAGAGTTTCCTTGTAAAAATTTAGGCTAGACTCTGGAAAATCGTATTCTAGAAAAATTTCCTTAGTACTCTGGAAAATTGTATTCTAGGAAAACTTGCCTAGTACTCTGAAAAATTGTATTCCAGGAAAATTTGCCTAGTACTCTGGAAAGTTATATTCTAGGAAAATTTTCCTAGTACTCTGGAAAGTTATATTCTAAGAAAATTTGCCTAGACCCTGGAAAATTCTATTCTTGGAACATTTGCCTAGATCCTGGAAAATTAAATTCAAGAAACATTTTCCTAGAACTCTGGAAAATTGCATTCTAGAAACATTTTCATAGTACTCTGGAAAATCGTATTCTAGAAACATTTTCCGAGTACTCTGAAAAATTGAATTCTAGGAACATTTTTATAGAACTTTGAAAGATAGTATTCTAGGAAAATGTTCCGAGTTTTTATAGGAAATTGTATTCTATGTAAATTCCGGGCATGTCTCCAACTTGTATTCCATGAGTTTTTTCGGTAAATTTGTATAAGATTTTCTAAGATATTGTGCACTCGGAAGATTTTCAGAGTTTCCCGGTAAAAATATAGGCTAAAGAAATTTCTCTAGTTCCCTGAAAATTGTAATCCAGGAAAAATCTACTAGTACATTGAAAATTGTACTCCAGGAAAATTCTACTAGTACCTTGAAAATTGTATTCCAGGAAAATTCTACTAGTACCTTGAAAATTGTATTGCAGGAAAATTCTACTAATACCCTGAAAATTGTATTTTTGAGAAATTTTCAGAATGTTTTTTCGCAAAATTGAATTCTAGGAAAAGTTTCTGAGTTTTTCTAAGAAACTATACTCCTAGAAAATGGTTAGAGTTTCTTTGTAAAAATGTAGAATAGACTCTGGAAAAGCGTATTCTAGAAAAATTTCCTTAGTACACCGGAAAATTGTGTTCCATGAAAATTTTCAGCGTACTCTTGAAAATTGCATTCTAGGAAAATTTGCCTAGGAACTGGAAAATTGTATTCTAGGAAAATTTTCCTAGAACACTGAAAAATATTATTCTAGGAACATTTTCCTAGAACTCTGAAAAATATTATTCTAGGAACATTTTCCTAGAACTCTGAAAAATAGTATTCTAGGAACATTTTCCGAGTTTTCATAGGAAATTGTATTCTATGTAAATCCTGAGCATGTCTAAGAAATGTTTTTCATGAGTTTTTCCGGAAAATTGTATTCTAGGAAAATTTTGTGTAAGATTTCCTAGGATATTGTGCTCTTGAAAGATTTTCAGTGTTTTCCGGTAAAAATATAAGCCAAAGAAATTTCTCTAGCTCCCTGGAAAATTGCATTCCAGAAAAATTTTCCTAGTACCCTAAAAAAGTGTTCCAAGAAAATTTTCCTAGTATTCTAAAAAGTATTCCAGGAAAATTTTCCTAGTGCCCTAAAAAGTATTCCAGGAAAATTTTTCTAGTACCTTGAAAAACTGTATTCTCGATAAATTTTTGGATGGTTTTTCGAAAAATTTCCTAGGAAACCTTTGGAAAATTTTGTTCCCTAGAATTCTTCCACAATCCTAGGAAATTCTGGAAAATTTTCTCAGAATTTCCAATGATTTTTGTTAACAATTCTTGTGAATTCATCGGAATAATTTTTTGTTTGGTAATAAATAATTGGAAAAAATATAAATTGCCCTATTTCCTGACAAATCAACTCGAGATCTTTTTTTAGATTTGATTGAAGTCTTGGCGACATGTTTCTCATTGAACGTATCATTCGCGTTATACAAAGGCGGCCTGGCTTCTCTTCCTCGTTAATTGAAGAGCAGAGCATGCACGATCGTTTTATACTTCCACGCTGGACTTCGTGCACGTTTCAACTTATCATGGTGGTCCAATAAAATGACCAAATGCATAAAAAATCTACTTTTGTTGTTAAAAAAATAATAAAAACCATTTATCATTCAGTTTTCTATTAAAATTAATTTAATACTGCAGCCTTAATTTTAGAAAAAGTTAATTAAAGCTTAGAAAGTTAATATTATTGAAAAAAAATTTTCTTGTCTTTTACATTTAATTACTCGGTAAGGAAACGGGACTGTAACTTTGGTCAAAAGGCATTAAAAAGATTAAGAAATTTCGCGTCGAAAGAGTCATATTTGAATTACTTTGGAACATTCTTAGTCAAGATGTAATTTAAGAAAACAAGAAGGGAATAATTTGCTAGGTGAAAAAATTTCCGACCCTTATTTCATTTCCTAGAAAAATGTAGAAAAGATTTAGGAGAATACTGAAAAAATTCATGGCGGTACTTTAAAGTATAAGCTTCGAAATGAGATTTATAAACTCCAAATATCTTTACTAATTATTTAGTAATAATCACAAATGTACCCTCATATTTTTATTTTTGCGAGACTACATGAACAATTGAACATGCAGTGAAGGCGAGCAAAGGCTTGATCGTCGCATGTTTAGAACTTGAAGCAGGACCGCCTTGGACAAAAAAAGATTTTGGGAAATAAGGGCAGCCTTTTTTCTCGCTGTGAGTTAAAAATCTTATTAAATTGCCACTAATTATTCATTAAAATTAATTAATAATTTTTATTTTATATCATAATGCAATGATTCGTTGTTTTTCATTTTAGTTAACTTTAATTTGGTATCCAATAAAACTTTGATTCGCGGCAAAAATTTATTTCAAATTTTGATATTTTATGATCAAAACATTCATTCATATATAAAATATATTATTCATTATCAAATTTCAAATGAACAAATATAATGTGTTTCTAAAATGCATTATACTCTACATATATTGCAAAATCGAATCAATGGATTAATTTATGTAATGATTGTTAGTAAAATATATAAATTAAACATCACTGTTTTATTGTTTAAACAAACTTAATTAAAAATTAATCATTTGAGCATTTTTCAATATAGAAATTTTGTTTTTTAGCAGACTCAACTACAAACATCTTAGAGATAGTCTATTGCTATGATAATTCGCAGTTAAAAAATAATTATACATTACTTAAACAAATTTAATAAACAAATGCTGTTTGGCTGTTTTTCAATAAATTATTTTCGTTTTTCTTAGCAGAATCAACTAAAATCATGTCACCAATGGCCTTTCGCAATGACAATTTGCAGTTAGGCAATAATCGTATATTGTTTAAACAGATTTAATAAACAAATGTATTGTTTGGCAATTTTGCAATAGATAAACTTCGGTTTAGGTAACAATTATTGTTTAACTGCAAATCATCACAACAATAGACTGTCTCTGAGATGTTTGTAGTTGATTCTGCAGAGAAAACAAAATTTCTATATTGAAAAATGCTCAAATAATTAATTTGTTAACTAAATTTGTTTAAACAATAAACAATTGATGCCTAAGTGTTAAGTGAAACAGCAAAACACAGTGGCAACATACTAGTTATTGATTCTGCTGAAAAAAAACGAAGCTTATCTATTGAAAAATTGCTAAAAAATACATTTAGTTTTTAAATTTGTTTAAACAATATACAATATTGTCCAACTGCAAAATACCATAGCAAAAGGCCATTGGTAAAATATTTATAGTAGATTCTGCTAAAAAAGAAACGAAACTACTTTATTAAAAACCAGCCAAGAATGCATTTGTTTATTAAATTTGTTTAAATAATGTACAATTATTGTTTAACTCTGAATCATCATAGCAATAGACTATCTCTGAGATGTTTGTAGTTTATTATGCAGAAAAACAAAATTTCTATATTGAAAAATGCTCAAATAATTATTTTGTTATCTAAATTTGTTTAAACAATACAGAATTGATGCCTTAGTGAAAAGTAAAACAACAAGACACATTGGCAACATACCAGTTATTGATTCTGTGGAAAAACAAAGCTTATCTATTAAAAAATTGCCAAAAAATACATTTATCTATTAAATTTGTTTAAACAATATACGATTATTGTCTAACTGCAAATTGTTATTGCGAAAGGTTATTGGTGACATATTTGTAGTTGATTCTGCTAAAAGAAAACCAAAATAATTTATTGAAAAACAGCCAAGCAATGTATTTGTTTATTAAATTTGTTTAAATAATATATTAATATTGTTTAACTGCAAATTATCATAACAATACTCTATCTCTTAAATTTTTGTAGTTAATTCTGCAGAAAAACAAAATTTCTATATTGAAAAATGCTCAAATAATTATTTTGTTAACTAAATTTGTTTAAAAAATAAACAATTGATGCCTAAGTGTTAAGTGAAACAGCAAAACACAGTGGCAACATACTAGTTATTGATTCTGCTGAAAAAAAACGAAGCTAATCTATTGGTAAAATATAGTAGATTTATAGTAGATTCTTCTTTAAAAAAACGAAACTAATTTATTGAAAACCAGCCAAGAAATGCACTTGTTTATTAAATTTGTTTAAATAATGTACAATTATTGTTTAACTGCGAATGATCATAGCAATAGACTATCTCTGACATATTTGTAGTTAATTCTGCAGAAAAACAAAATTTCTATATTGAAAAATGCTTAAATAATTATTTTGTTAACTAAATTTGTTTAAACAATAAAAAATTGATGCCTAAGTGTAAAGTAAAACAGAAAGAAACATTGGAAACATACTAGTTATGGATTTTGTTGGGAAAACGAAGTTTATCTATCTACTCGAAAATAGCCAAATAATGCATTTGTTTATTAAATTTGTTTAAATAACACACGATTGTTATTGCAGTGCAAACTATCACAACAAAAGGTCATTTATGAAAAAGTTATAGCTAATTCTGCTGAAAAACCTAACTCCATCTAATTAAAAATGCCTTAATTTCGTATTTGTTTATTAAATTGTTATAAACAATTAGGAATTGATATTTAACGCCCTCTAGTTTTAAGGTAACATTACTTTATTTCCATTTTCTCCTGAAAATATTGGTTTAGTGCATTTAAATGTAGCAAATAAAGAAGATATACATTTTGTTCACTAATTTGTTTATAACAATTTAAATTTTTGTTTTATTAAATTAATACTGCTGGACATTATTTGCAATGAGTTTTTTCCTCAACTTGGACCATTTTTGGTAAAATAAAAATTTTTTTAACTAAATGGCAGTCTTGAAAAGTCAAAAAATTTTTTTTCCATTTTGTTTATTAAATAAAAAATTTTTGAGGAAATTTTTCAAAAATGTCCTCCGTCATAACGATGCGGAATTCAATGCACTTTAATTTTTAAAAAAAATTCCAAATCGAATGAGTATTTGAGTTTTTTTCCTGATTATAGTGTTTACTGGCCTCTTTCGAAATCCGTCAGAAAATGAAAAAAAATATTGAAAATTCGCAAAATGGCGACGGTTTTTCTGAAAAAATTAAAAGACGATTTTCTCAAATATCCCACTTTTTTTTGCCCAATTTTTTTTTTTTTAATTGGTACTCATATGATGAAGAAATTAAGTAGGTTTCATGCGGGCTAAATTACTTTTGTAAACAGGAGAATTTTTTTTAATGAAATCGAATTTTCGAATTTTTTTCACAGCTGACGACACATCCGAAAAAATATTTTAAAAAGTTGGATGATTTAAAAAAGTTCTACGCAAAAGACCTTTTACTTTTTTATAATATATTGCATCGTTTGTAAGAAAAATTCGAAAATGTGATTTTGAAAAAACAGAATTTGTCCTAGACTCAAAAATAGTTTGGCTAACATAAAACTCGCTGGATGGTTTCCTTATGTAAATATCAATTTTCAAAAAATATTTTTAAAAATTAAAGAGATTTAAAATCTCTTAAAGAGATTTTCCGTATAATCGATTTTATTTTTTAAATTGAATTCCGTAAACATAAAATGTCAATTTCATAGAAAACCCCATCTTCTTATTTCTTTAAGATACATTTTAAAAATTTATGTTTACATAAGGAAACTATCCAGCGATTTTTATGTTGGTCAAACCATTTTTGAGTCCCAAGAAAATTTCTGTTTTAACAAAATCACATTTTCGAATTTTTCTTACAAACGTTGTAAAATATCATAAAAGAGTTTTGCGTAGAACTTTTCTAAAGCATCAAACTTTTTCGTTGATATTTTTTCGTAGATGCCGTCAGTTGTGAAAAAAATTCAAAAATTCAATTTCAATAAAAAAAATTCTCCTGTCTACAAATGTAGTTTAGCCCGCATGAAACTTACCTAATTTCTTCATCATATGCGTACCAATTTTGAAAAAAACTTTGAGCAAAAAATCGTCTTTTAACTTCACCATTTAATTTCTTAATCATATGTGCCGCAATTTTGCAAAAATATTTGGGCAAAAAATCATCTTTTAATTTCTTTAGAAAAACCGTCGCCATTTTGCGAATTTTCAAAATTTTTTTCATTTTCTGACGGATTTCTAAAGAGGCCAATAAACTCCGCCATAATCAGAAAAGAAAACTCAAATATGTTAATGGAGTCCAAAGTTATAAAAGTTTAAAACAAAATGTTTTTTTTTAATTACCTAAAATGTTTTTTTTAAATCACTTAAAATGTTTTTTTTTTAAATCACTTAAAATGTTTTTTTAAAATCACTTAAAATGTTTTTTTTTAAATCGCTTAAAATGTTTTTTTTTAATTACTTAAAATGTTTTTTTTTAAATCACTTAAAATGTTTTTTTTAAATCACTTAAAATGTTTTTTTTTAAATCGCTGAAAATGCAAATACTCATAACTTCACGAAAATATATTTTTTCTTAAAACGTTAAAATACGTGTCTTCTTGTTTTCTTTAAGAGATATTTCAAAGAGGATCAATTCTGTGACTTGAAGTTGCACTGCCTTCCTGATTTGAAATGGATTTGGTCTTAACTAAAATTGTTCCTAAGTTATTCCCATATGAATTAACTATCGACGCGAAATTTCTTACTAATGACTAATTTACTAACTAATTTTCTAATTACTAATTACTAATTACTAATTACTAATTTACTTACTAATTTTCTTAACGTTTCAATCCTTTTTGACAAAAGTAACAGTCGCGCTTTTTTCCCGAGTAATTAAATTTAAAAGACAAGAATTCTTTTCCGATGAAATGCGAGTGACCGGTACTGCATGTACGTCTTTAAAAACGATTAAAATTAGTAATTTTGTATTACTTTCTAAATAAAGAGGTAATAAAGAATCTCTTCTTGATAACGAAGTATCCGGAGTAAATTTCTAATTAAAAATTAATTTTATCGCCAGTAATAAAATAGGGAAAGCAAGTAAAATTATCAGTAGGTCCGATTAATTGCAACGCCTCTCTTTCAGGGTCAGCGTAATAAACGAGGAGATTAGTGTTTCATAAAATAGGCTTCCACTGGCCTTGAGTACTTTTTCGAAACTTATTGCTACTAAACTCGATTTAAGAGTAGCAGAATATCCATTTCTTAATACCGCGTCGGCGGATATCGGCGTGTGAAGAATATCTGATCCGACTTCCGCATTAAAACATCGAATGAGCTGAGATGAATGGGGAAAAAAGGCAAAGCGGAATGTTGTATTAACTTACAGGCAAAAAAAGAGTCAGGAGGACCAGTAAGGCTTTTACGACCGGACGGCAAAGTGCGATAAACGTTTATCACGTGTTAATTGCACACACGTTCGATCCTAGACTACCGTTTCCCATTTCTAATTTTTTTGGTTGAAGTAATTCTAATTTGGCTGGAAATTATTAATTGATTTTTATATCGAATGCTTTCGGACAATTATTTTAATCCCGGAAGATTTTTAGAGTTTATTTGGGAAATTTTCCTGGAAGTTACAAAGGAAAATTGTAATCTGGAAGAAATCTCTTCGAATTTCCTTAGAAAATTGTATTCTAGGAACATAATCCGAGTTCCTTGGAAAATTGAACTCCTGGAAAATATTTCTGAAACCAAATTCTTCGGAAATTGTACTTCTGAGATAGTTTTCCAATTCCTGGAAATTTAAGAAAAATTTTCAATAATTTTCCAATTTCTGGATACTTTAGAGAAATGGAGAAGTTCCTTGGAAAATTGTATTCTTGAGGAATTGCTTGGAAAATCCTATTTTTAGAATAAAAATTGAATTACCTGGAAAGTTATGTTCTACGGAAAATTTACGATTTGGAAAATTTACGACTTGGAGAATTATATCGTAGGTAAATGTATTTTATTATTAGGACATTTTCCTGAGAAACCAAATTTTTTCGGAAATTATACTCCAGAAATGTTTTTCCAATTCCTGGGAAAATTATATTCTAGAGAACTTGACCAGTTCCCTGCATAATTGAATTCTAGTGGAATTGCTTGGAAAATCCTATTTTTAGAATAAAAATTGAATTCCCTGGAAAGTTATGTTCCACGGAAAATTTGCGATTTGGAGAATTATATCCTAGGTAAATGCATTTTATTATTAGGACATTTTCCTGGGAAACCAAATTTTTCGGAAATTGTACTCCAGAAATGGTTTTTTAATTCCTGGGGAAATCATATTCTAGGGAAATTGACAAGTTCTAGAGAAATTTTGTTCTAGAGAAATTGCTGGGAAAATCGTATTTTTAGAATAAAAATTGAATTCCCTGGAAAGTTATATTCCATGGAAAATTTACGACTTGGAGAATTATATCGTAGGTAAATGTATTTTATTATTAGGACATTTTCCTGAGAAACCAAATTTTTTCGAAAATTATACTTCAGAAATGTTTTTCCAATTCCTAGGAAAATCATATTCTAGAGAAATTGACCAGTTCCCTGGATAATTGAATTCTAGTGGAATTGCTTGGAAAATCCTATTTTTAGAATAAAAATTGAATTCCCTGGAAAGTTATATTCCACGGAAAATTTACGACTTGGACAATTATATCCTATGTAAATGCACTTTATTATTAGGATATTTTCCTGAGATACCAAATTCTTCGAAAATTGTACTCCAGAGACAGTTTTCCAATTCCTAGAGAAAAATTAATTCAGGGAAATTGAGAAGTTCCTTGGAAAATTGTATTCTAGAGAAATTGCTTGAAAAATCCTATTTTTAGAAAAAATTGAATTCCCTGGAAAGTTGTAACACACAAAAAATTTTCAACGTGGTAAATTATATTATTGAGAAATTTTCCAGGTTATTTGGAAAATTGTAAATTTAAAAAAATTTAGGAGTTTTTAGCAAATCCTTATCCTTATCCTTATTCTTATCCTTATCCTTATTGTAAGAATATTTCCCTGAGAAACCAAATTTTTCGGAAATTGTACTCCAGAAATGGTTTTCCAATTCCTGGAGAAATCATATTCTAGAGAAATTGACAAGTTCCCTGGAAAATTGAATTCTAGAGAAATTGCTTGGAAAATCCTATTTATAGAATAAGAATTAAATTCCCTGGAAAGTTATATTCCACTGAAAATTTACAACATAGAGAATTAAATCCTAGGTAAATGCATTTTATTATTAGGACATTTTCCTGAGAAACAAAATTTTGCGAAAATTGTACTCCAGAAATGGTTTTCCAATTCCTGGGGAAATCGTATTCTAGAGAAATTGACAAGTTTCCTGGAAAATTGCATTCTATAGAAATTTCTTGCAAAGTGACATTCTTAGAAAAAGCATTTAATTCTCTTGAAAATTGTATTCTACAGAAAATTTCCGACGTGGTAAATTATATTCCTGAGAAATTTTCCAGGTTATTTGAAAAATTCTACACTTGAGAAATTTTTATAGTTTTTAGCAAATTCTACTCCACGGAATTGTTTCTAGTTCCTGGAAAAATTGTATTCCAAAGATAGTTTTCCAATTCCTGGGAAAATCGTACTCTGGGGAAACTGACAAGTTCCCTGGAAAATTGTATTACACAAAAAATTTCCAACGTGGTAAATTATATTCTTCAGAAATTTTCCAGGTTATTTGGAAAATTTTACATCTGAGAAATTTTAGGAGTTTTTAGCAAATCCTTATCCTTATACATATCCTTATTGTAAGGATATTTTCCTGAAAAACCAAATTTTTCGGAAATTGTACTCCAGAAATGGTTTTCCAATTCCTGGGGAAATCATATTCTAGAGAAATTGACAAGTTCCCTGGAAAATTGAATTCTAGAGAAATTGCTTGGAAAATTCTATTTATAGAATAAAAATTAAATTCCCTGGAAACTTATATTCCACGGAAAATCTACGACTTGGAAAATTATATCCTAGGTAAATGCATTTTATTATTAGGACATTTTCCTGAGAAACCAAATTTTTCGGAAATTGTAGTCCAGAAATGGTTTTCCAATTCCTGGGGAAATCGTATTCTAGAGAAATTGACAAGTTTCTTGGAAATTTGTATTCTAAAACTTGCAAAGTAACATTCCTAGAAAAAACATTTAAGTCTCTTGAAAATTGTATTCTACAGAAAATTTCCGACGTGGTAAATTATATTCTTGAGAAATTTTCCAGATTATTTAAAAAATTCCACACTTGAGAAGTTTTCAGAGTTTTTAGCAAATCCTACTCCAGGGAATTTTTTCTAGTTCCTGGAAAAATTGTATTCCAAAAATAGTTTTCCAATTCCTGGGGAAATCGTACTCTGGAGAAACTAACAAGTTCCCTGGAAAATTGTATTCTAGAGAAATAGCTTAGAAAATTATATTCTTAGAAAAGCCTTCAATTCTCTGGAAATATTCCACGAAAAATCCCCGATTTGGAGATTTTCTTGGAGAGTTTTCTAGAGAAATTTTCCGGGTTGTTTGGAAAATTGTAATCCTGAGAATTGTTTTTTAGTTCCTGGAAAAATTCCTGGAAAATTGCCAAAGTTCCCTGTACTCCAATTTTTCTCAAAGTCCTGGAAAAATAATATTTTAGAGAAATTTTCCAAGTTCTTTGAAAAACTGCACTTCTGGATTTTTCTGAAATACCAAATTCTTCGGAAATTGTACTCCAGAGACAGTTTTCCCATTCCTGAAAAAATTGTATTTTAGGGAAGTTGAGAAGTTCCTTGGAAAATTTTATTCTAGAGAAATTGCTTGGGAAATCCTATTTAAAGAAATTGAATTCCCTGGAAAATTGTATTAAATAAAAATTTTCAAACGTAGTAAATTATATTATTGAAAAATTTTCCAGGTTGTTTCGAAAATTTTACATTTGAGAAATTTTCAGAGTTTTTAGCAAATCCTACTTCAGGGAATTGTTTCTACTTCCTGGAAGAATTGCATTCCAAAGATAGTTTTTCAATTCTTGGGGAAATCGTTCTCTGGAGAAATTGATAACTTTTCTGTGAAATTGTATTCTAGAGAAATAGCTTGGAAAATTATATTTTTAGAAAAAGCCTTGAATTCTCTGGGAATATTCCACGAAAAATTCCCGGTTTGGAGAGTAATATCCTAGAGAGATTTTCCGGGTTGTTTGGAAAATTATCATCCTGAGAATTGTTTTTTAGTTCCTGGAAAAATTCCTGGAAAATTTCCAAACTTCCCTGGAAAATACTCCAATTTTTCTCAAAGTCCTGGAAAAATGGTATTTTAGAGAAATTTTCCAAGCTCTTTGAAAAACTGCACTTCTGAATTTTTCTGAGATACCAAATTCTTCGGAAATTGTACTTCAGAGAGAGTTTTCCAATTTCTATATTCTAGGGAAATTGTCTTTTCCTGGAAAATTGTATTCTAGAGAGATTTCCCCAACTGCATGAAAAATTGTATTCTAGAGTTTTTCAAGTACTGGAAAAATTGTATTCTAAGGAAATGGGCCGAATTGCCTAGAAAATAGTATTTTGAGGAATAAAATCAAATTCTCTGGGGAATCGTATTCTAGTGAAAATTCTCGACTTGGAGAATTATATTCTAGAGAAATTTTCCGGATTGCTTAGAAAATTGTACTCCTAAGAAATTTTCCGAGTTTTTCGCAAATCGTTCTCTAGAAAATTGTTTATAGTTCCTGGAAAAATTGTATTCTAGAGAATTTTTCCGACTTCCTTGAAAAATTGTACTCTGTTTTCTCAGACGCTTAAAAATATTGTATTCTGGAAAAATTAAGTTTCTTGGAAAATTGTATTCTAAAGTACCCTAAAAAATCGTATAATCCGAATATTCTCTGAGAATTTCCCAGTAATATAAATTTCTCCTTTTCTTTCTCCCCTTTTTTTTTTACTCATTATTTTACCTTATAAATAAAAATTAATTTTTTTATTTGCTAAATTATAGCCTACTTAAGAATAAATTTCAAAAATAACATAAATGTTCGATTCTATAATATTTTTCCAATGGTTGTGAATAAATTAAGATTCTCTCTCCACATAAATCGAAGTATAAATTAAAGTTAGATTCTCTCAGCTCTTTCCTATACAACTTTTGCTTTTCCAATCGACGATAGATTTATAGACAGAGAATCTATTGCTTTTCTATCTTCGGGTCGTGAGTCGACAATTTTTATTAATTAGGGGCCACATAGTTAATCGAAAAATGCGTTTCGATTATTTTGACACATATCAGAGGGAAAAAATTACAAATATTACAAACAACATTAATAACAAATTTGAATAAATTTTAAATTATCTACCTTTAAATTAGGCTCTGTTCTTCAAAATTGGAATTGAAAATTTTTTATGAGATGTTTTTGACACAATCAAGAAAAAATTACAAATATTACATTAATATAAACAACATTATTAACAAATTTGATTAAATTTTAAACTATCTACTTTTAACTTAGGCTCTATTTTTAAAAATTGGATTTAAAAATTTTTTTTGAGATGTTTTTCTCTGATACTGAGGGAGTTGCTTTTAAAAAGATGACGTGACATAGTTCACAATAGATGATAAGCGAGTCATTCTAGCGACTCTATTTCCGCTTGCAAAAAATGAGAACGCTTATCAGTTTGTCATTGCATGTTCGACGAGACTAGATAATCAGTGATGAGTTTCAGTCTTGTGATATTAACAACTTATTACATCCCATAATTGAAGTCTTATTTTATTTATGGGGGATTTTATGTATAAATTCCATAGAAAATTTTTTATTTGAAAATATTAGTTATATTTTTTTGGTTTTTTAATTTTGTCAACATTGTATCAAGAGGAGAAAATTAAAGCGTCAAATTAAATTAAAACTCGCACAATTCCAGTTTTACAACTTCTTGATTTCAAATCAGGGAGTCTTTTAATGATTTTCATTATGGTGTTGTAAAATATGTTCCAAGGGAAGTTCATGGGACATTCACAGGTGGTTTTTGAACAAATGACGATGGTTATCTGTCATCCGCTTTCTACAACGAATAGTTAAATTTAATGGTGTGTGGTGTGGTTGCGGTCCGCTTTATGGGTTCCAAACGACAAGAATACTGATAAATAATTCTTGCTTTTAGAGAATTTATAGCTGTATTGTCGGAATCATCAGAAAAAATTATTAAAAACTAACTGTTTTGCCTCCAATGGCACATTTAAAAAATTGTTTACCTTTTGTTGTGTGGAGAATTCTAGAAAAAATCTATGAGAAATTTTTTGAAATTCCATGGGGAATTTCAATTGAAATTCTATAGGGAATTCTAAAAGAATTCTGCGGAAATACTTTGGAATTCCCTAGGGAATTGTAGAAAAAAACTGTGAAAAAATCTTTGAAATTCAATGGGTAATACTAAAATAATTCTATTTTAGATCCTTTGCAATTCCATGGGG
Source organism: Euceroptres primus (assembly GCA_037177015.1). Classification (NCBI taxonomy): domain Eukaryota; kingdom Metazoa; phylum Arthropoda; class Insecta; order Hymenoptera; family Figitidae; genus Euceroptres; species Euceroptres primus. The sequence continues at coordinate 21,212 of JBAGKK010113800.1, forward strand.
AATTCTAGAAAAAATCTATGGGAAATTATTCGAAATTCCACGGGGAGTTCTAGAAAAAAACTATGGGAAATTCTTCGAAATTCCACGGAGAGTTTTAGAAAAAATCTATGGGAAATTCTTCGACATTCCACGGGGAATTTCAATTGAAATTCTATGAGTAATGCTAAAAGAATTTTATTTCAGGTATTTTGAAATTCTATGGAGAATTCCAAAGTTTTTTCCCATAGTTTTTTCTTAGAAAAAACCATGGAAAATTCTTCGAAATTCCATGGGGAATTCCAATTTTAATTATATCAGGAATACGAGAATAAATCTATTTTAAATACTTCGAAATTCCATTGGGAATTATAGAAAAAATCTATTGGAAATTCTTAGAAATTCCGTGGGGAATTCCAATTGAAATTCTACGGGGAATACTAAAAGAATTCTATTTAAAATGCGTTGGAATTCCATGAAGAACACTAAAATAATTCTATTGTAATTACTTTTATATTCCATGGGGAATTCTAGGAAAAGTCTATGGCAAATTCTTCGAAATTCCATAAGAAATTTTAATTGAAATTCTATGGGGAATACTAAAAGAATTCTGTGGAAAATACTTTGGAATTTCTTAGGCAATTCCAGAAAAAATCGATGAAAAATTCTTTGAAATGCCATGGGGAATATTAAAATAATTCTATTTTAGATCCGTTGCGATTCCATGGAGAATTCTGGAAAAGAGCTATTGTAAATTCTTCGAAATTCAATGGGAATTTCAATTGACATTCTATCGGTAATACTAAAAGAATTTTATTTCAGATATTTTTAATTCTATGGGGAATTTCATAGTTCTTTCCCATAGTCTTTTTTCTAGAAAAAAACGAAATTTCGAGGAAAATTCCAATCGAAATTCTACGGGGAATACTAAAAGAATTCTTTTTAAAATACGTTGGAATTCCATGGAGAATATTAAAATAATTCTATTTTAATTACTTTGATATTCCATGGGGAATTTTAGGCAAAGTCTATGGCAAATTCCTCGAAATTACATGGGGTATTTTAACTGAAATTCTATGGGAGATACTAAAAGAATTCTATGGAAAATACTTTGGAATTCCTTGGGCAATTCCAGAAAAAATCGATGAAAAATTCTTTGAAATGCCATGGCGAATATTAAAATAATTCTATTTTTTGATCCTTTGCAATTCCATGGGGAATTTTAGAAAAAATCTGTGGGAACTTCTTCAAAATTTCATGGGGGATTTCAATTTAAATTCTATGGGTAATACTAAGAGAATTTTATGGTAGATACTATGGGATTCTATGAGGAATTCTAGAAAAAATCTATGGAAAAGTCTTCGAAATTCCATGGGGAATTCCAATTTAAATTCTACCAGAAATACTAAAATAAATTTATTTTAAATACTTCAAATTTCCATGGGGGCCTATAAAAAAAATCTATTAGAAATTCTTCAAAACTCCTTGGGGAATTCCACTTAAAATTATGCGGAAATACTAAAAGAATTCTATTTAAAATACCTTGTAATCCCAAGGGCAATATTTAAAAAATTCCAAATACTTTAGAGTTCCATGGGGAATTCTAGGAAAAGTCTATGGGAAATTCTTCGAAATTCCATGGGGAATTTTAATTCAAATTATATAGGGAATAATAAAAGAATTCTGTGGAAAATACTTTGGAACTCCTTAGGAAATTCCAGAAAAAATCTATGAAAAATTCTTTGAAATGCCATGGGGAATACTAAAATAATTCTATTGTATATACTTTGAAAATCCATGGGGAATTCTAGAAAAAATCTATAAGAAATTCTTCCAAATTCCATGGGGTATTTCAATTGAAATTTTATGGGTAATAATAAAAGAATTTTATTTGAGATACTTTGGAATTCTATGAGGAATTCTAGAAAAAATCTATGTGAAACTCTTCGAAATTTCATGGGGAATTCTAATTGAAATTTTATGGGGAGTACTAAAAGAATTCTGTGGGAAATAATTCGAAATTCCATGGGGAATTATAGAAAACATCTATGGGAAATTCTTCGAAATTCCATAGAGAATTCTAGAAAAATCTATGGAAAATTCTTTCAAATTTCATGGGGAATTCTGATTGAAATTCTAAAAGAATTTTATTTTAAACACTTTGGAATTCCATGAGGAATTCTAGAAAAAATATATGGGAAATTTTTCGAAGTTCCATGGAGAATTCCAACTGAAATTCTACGAGGGATACTAAAAAAATTCTATTCGAGGGTCTTCGGAATTCTATGGGAAATTATAGAAAAAATCTATGGGGAATTCTTTGAGAATTTGTTGAAAATCCTACGTGAAATTTCAGTTGAGATTTTATGTGGGATATAAAAAGAATTATGTGAAAAATTCATTGGAATTCTGTGGGAAATTTTATATTTTCTTCTATGGACAGATCCAGAAGAATTTTGTCTGTGGAATTTCAGGAACTTTCTACGGGAAATAATTTTTTAAGTGGAATATAAAAAGAAGTGTACGAAAAATTTATTGGAATTCCGTGGGAAATTCTATATTTTCTTCTATGGACAGTTCTAGAAGAATTTCATTTGTGTAATTTCAGGAACTTTCTATGGGAAATTATTAAAAAATCCATGGAGAATTTCAATTAAAACTCTACGGTGAACGCTAAGAGAATTCTATTTTAAATACTTTGGAATTCCATAGGGGATTCTAGAAAGAAGCTATGGGAAATTCCTTGGGAAATTGTTGAAAATCCATAGGGAATTCTGGAAGATTTCCTACGATTTCATGGGACATTGTGAGAAAATGTATGGGACATACAGAAAAATTCTAGGGGAAAGACTTTGGAATTCTATGTGAAATTCCGGTTGAAATTCTATGAAGTATGCTAAGCGAATTCTATGAAGTATGCTAAGAGAATTCTATGGAAAATTCCTTGGAATTTCATGGAGAATTCTATCTATTCTTCTATGGGCATTTATAGAAGAATTCTATGGGTATTTATAGAAGAATTCTATGGACATTACAGAAGGATTCTATGGGCATTTACAGTAGAATTCTATGAGCATTTATAGAAGAATTCTATGAGCATTTATAGAAGAATTCTATGGGCATTTACAGAAGAATTCTATGAGAATTTATAGAAGAATTCCATCTAGAATTTCAGGAATTTTCTACGGGAAATTATTTAAAAATCCATGGGAAATTTCTGTAGAATTCTTCTAGAAAATATTCTTAAATTCTACGGATATTTCTAGAAGAATTCCTTGGAATTCCTAGAATTCTTTTGAAAAATATAATTCCTTGGAATTCTATTTTATTCTAAAAATTCTTTTTTAGTCTATTCTATTCTTTGGAATTCTATTTCCTTCCTTGGAATTCTATTCTATTCTAAAAAATAGAATTCCTTGGAATTCAATTTTTGGAAAAAATTTTTCTTCGACTTGTCCTTGTTGATAAAAATTGTTTACAAAAGTGAATACTGTGGTTCTGTTGTTTGGAAATTCAAGCTTCTTTTCCTCTGTGCGTGGAACTTAATCTTTTGACGTTATCGCTCTGCAGGTGGTACTAATAACGACACGGATGCTGCAGGTGCCTTTCTGTAGGTGAATAAAGTAGATTTAGTAACGCAGCTGGATTTACACTCCAGGCGATTCTATCCACTCTCGGATTTAAATTACCACCATCAAAATATTAACATTTTTCAAAATGTTTTTTCTAAATTTTTTTATCCCATTTTTTTTAAATGAACAATTTTTAAAATCTCTAAAATAAAAACAAATATAAAAAGACCAGATAAATATTTTTAGCATTGCTATTAAAGTAAACTTTCATTTAAGCACTAGGGTGGCAAAAGGGGGGCGAATGGATGTAAGAAGAAGAAGATGGTGTAAAAAGTGTCAAAGTGTCGAAGTGCCTCGACAGTTCTGACGCAACATTGAATAAACTTGTGTACTGAAAATATACTAGGTGGATAAAAATATTCAGATCTTATAATGATTTTGTAATTTTATATTATAAAATATTATATTTCATATTATTTATATTTTATATTATAAAATATTATATTTCATATCATTTATATTTTATATTATAAAATATTATATTTCATATTATTTATATTTTATATTATAAAATATTATATTTCATATCATTTATATTTTATATTATAAAATATTATATTTCATATTATTTATATTTTATATTATAAAATATTATATTTCATATTATTTATATTTTATATTATAAAATATTATATTTCATATTATTTATATTTTA
>JBAGKK010113897.1:0-25470 GCA_037177015.1 Euceroptres primus
ATATTATTTCAACCATTATGAGACAAACTCCAGAAGAAGCCTTTCCTTTTGCTAGAGTGTTGCGGCTTCCGTCAAAAGAACGTTCTATGAACAAAAACGTCTTTTATAGGAATATGTTCATATAGCGTAAAAGTAAATTGATAATCGTCTGCTGGGGTGGTTTCAAAAAAAATTTCTAGATAAATGTCAAAAATAACAATTTTCAAAGTACCAGAGTCACCAAAAAGTTTTTAATTTTATTTCTGACTGTTGGGAACATAACTGGCAACCCTCCTTAAGCACCTCTATTACTCACAAGTTTTTAACTTAAACCTAGGGATGGTTTCAAAAATAATTTCTAGATAAATGTCAAAAATGACAATTTTCAAAGTACCAAAGTTCCAAAAAATTTTTAATTTCATTTCGAACTATTGGGCTCATATCCGGCAACCCCCCTGAGGCACCCCTATTACTCGCAAGTTTTTAAATCAAACCTAGGGTTGGTTTAAAAAAGAGTTTCTAGATAAATGTAAAAAATGACAATTTTCAAAGTACCAAAGTCACAACAAAATTTTTAATTTCATTTCGAACTATTGGGCTCATATCCGGCAAACCTCCTGATGCACCCCTATTATTTATAAGTTTTTAAATTAAACCTAGGGGCGGTTTAAAAAAGAATTTCTAGGTAAATGTCAAAAATGACAATTTTCAATGTACCAAAGTTCCAAAAAAATTTTTAATTTCATTTCGAACTATTGGGCTTATAACCGGCAACCCTCCTGAGGCACTTCTATTATTCACAAGTTTTTAAAGTCAACCTAGAGGTGGTTTAAAAAAGAATTTCTAGGTAAATGTCAAAAGTGACAATTTCCTAAGTACCAAAGTCACCAAAAAATTTTTAATTTAATTTCTGACTATTGGGACCACAACCGTCAACCGTCTAGGGGCACTCCTAATTATTCACAAGTTTTTAAATCCTACCTAGGTGTGGCTTAAAAAAGAATTTCTAGGTAAATGTTAAAAATGACAATTTTCAAGTAACAAAGTTACCAAAAAATTTTGAATTTAATTTCTGATTATTGAGACCACAACCAGCAACCCTTTTGAGGCACCCTTATTATTCGTAAGTTTTGAAATAAACCTTGGGGTCGTTTTGGGTTGCTAGTTGTGGTTTGCATAGTCAGAAATTAAATTAAAAATTTTTTGGTGACTTTGGTACTTTGAAAATTGTCATTTTTGACATTTAGCTAGAAATTCTTTTTTAAACCACCCCTAGGTTTGATTTAAAAACTTTTGAATAATAGGGGCGCCTCAAGAAGGTTGCCAGTTATGGGCCTAATAGTCAGACATGAAATTAAATATTTTTTGGGGACTTTGGTACTTTGAAAATTGTCATTTTTGACATTAACCTAGAAATTCTTTTTGAAACCACCCCTAGGTTTAATTAAAAAACTTGTGAATTATAAGGGTGCCTAAGGAGGGTTGCCAGTTATGCTTTCAATAGTCAGAAATAAAATGGAAAATTTTTTGGGGACTTTGGTACTTTGAAAATTGTCATTTTTGAAATTTACCTAGAGATTCTTTCTGAAACCACCCCTAGGTTTAACTTTAAAACTGGTGAGTAATAGGGGTGCCTCATGAGGGTTACTAGTTATGCTCCGAATAGTCAGAAATAATATTAAAAATTTTTTGGGCTCTTTGGTACTTAAAAATTGTCATTTTTAACATTTATCTAGAAATTCTTTTTGAAACCACCCCTAGGTTTAATTTAAAAACTTGTGACTAATAGGGGTGCCTCAGGAGGGTTGGCGGATGTGATCCTAATAGCGAGAAATGCAATTTAAAATTTTTTGGGAGAATGGACTTCAGTTCAGAATATATTTCCTCCGCATCAGAGTATACATTATAGAACTAACTATGACATCCAGCAGACGTTTATCAATTTACTTTCAGGCTATATGAACATATTCCTATAAAAGACGTTTTGGTTCATAGAACGTTCTTTTGACGGAAGCCGCAACGCTCTGGCAAAAGGAAAGGCTACTTCTGGATTTTGTCTTATAATGGTTGAAATAATATGATCACCAATCTAATTATATAATTATAATATATATATATTAGAATTATATAAGTATGAAATGTATGAATATATTGATGATTAATTATATTAATTATTATAATTATGCAACTAAATAATTATAAAATAATAAAATAATTATTATTATTTGTTATTTCGAATTTTTAAAATTTGTTTACTTTTGCATATTATATGCATATTAAAATATTTCATTGATATAATTTCGTAATTATTATAAACAATTTTGTCTAAACATTTTACAATTTTCGGTTTTCATCTAAGTTATTATGTTGTTATTGTAAATATTTGATACTCACGGCCCTGTTTTGTGTTGCCGTGGCGATCTCAGTTCGTTCCAGATGGCGCTGGCGGTGAAATTTTCTTTCTGCTGTCAGCTGATTCTCATGTCAGTTTTCAGTTCCGTTTTTACTATTTTTGAATAAATAATCCCGATCGGTCGGTTTTCGTAAGTAATTTCGGGCGTGAAGTTTGATTGTGAGGCTTCGGGAGTGCGGTTTTGAAGTGCAAGAGGCCTGTTTGAGCGTGCTGTGGAAAATCCACACGTGCCTGTGTGATAGTGTTAGTGTGTACATGTGCCAGCCAGGGATCTTTTTCCATCAAGGATTTTCCGGCTTTTTCTTTGGATTTGCTGTGCCAAAGGAGTTAAGCGCCCTTAGGAAAACTACAAGGTATCATCTAAACCCGGCGGTAACGCCGGGAAATCTCTATTTTGGTCTAAAAATACGACTAAAATAGTCATTTTTGCCATACATTTACCGGGCCAGGGCCCTTAAATTTAAAAAAAATTACTAATGAAAGACATAATTAAAAAATAAAGAGGCTTTGAACAAGAAAATTTTTGATTGGAGATAGTTTTATACATGCTATTGAATTCGATCCACGAAATGCCACCCAATAAAAGTATGATCAAAACTGCAAAAAATAACGTCTAAAACAATTTAAATATATTTATATATATATATATATATATATATATAATAAAAAAGAATGTTTCTTGTCATCTGATCAGGCCTTATTGGGGACAATATTCCTCAAAATTCTCGCTCTCTCTCTCTCTTTCATTTCAGAATTTTTGTGATCGAATTAGGTCAAAAAATTTCAAAAAATGAAATTCGAAAACTTTGTTTAAGTTTTCAATTTACATTTTTAAAATTTAATTTTAATCATTATAAAGCTTTAAGCAAAAAATAAATAATAAAAAGCTAGATTGAAATCTATATGAATCTTAACATTTAATCATATTGAAATTAATTTAAAATCAAAATATTAAACACATATAAATGGAATTGCAACAAAACCACTTCACAAACAAAAACTTCGTCAACTGAGTATTTATTCGAATATTAATAAATATTACATTAACAAATTCATATTAAGAAGTAAAATATGCTGCAATATTCATACAGGGTAGATATGCTTGTATATTATACGCTTTCCAATAATTTTATATAAATTAAGGTCGTCTTTTAACCAGTTTTAATGTAACCACATTGGTTTGAGAACTTTACGGATATAGAAGTCTTAAGATACACAAGTATTATTACTGGTTGTCAGAGAAGCTTATGATATACATAAAAATCTAAAACCACTAACTGCATTTTGTCTACAAGTGTAAAAATAATCACCCTGTCAATGCGATTCAAATCTAATATTTTCGTGAAAATCGGAATAAACATTCGCGAAGATTAATTTTCTCTGTTATAATTCGTACCGCTTAATTCAAAAGGTGACCTTCTTTATAAAAAATCAATAACCAGAACACTAGTTTTGTTTACAAGCTTTTACATCTTATTTTTTTCTAAAAAAATATTATTCCATAAATGTGAAATAATATTTAGCAACATTAAAAATATTTCATTCAGAACAAGCAAAAATCCTAATTTAAAAAAAGTTTTATATGAATTGTGTACACATAAAAAAATTTTCTGCAATCATCCGCGACAAGTTGAAGTTGCTTGAAATAACGAATTTTAGTCTATGTCTCCCTGGAAAAAGTTACCTGATGAACTTTGAATCCGCAGAAGGCCTGGAAGATGCTGGTAAGGAACTCGGAGTGGAGGCCGTGTTCGTTTCCTCCAAGTCCATCATCGTTCAATCCAGAATAAAAACAAAAATATAAACTTCAGATAGCCAAAACTGAAAAACACAATTAAATTACACTCATGATCTATATTCCAATAGCGTCACCGCGACTACAAAAACGAAGCATCGTTTTCACTTCATTTATGTCACTCGAAGGAGTTAGAATTAGTTAATTTTGAAAGTCATACATGGACTATCAACAAGAGGATAGAGGTTGTTACAAACCCGTCGACAAACGCGGTCTTAAAGAAAACAACTGATAAACGACGTTACCACCACCTCTATTCTCGTTACTGCGATCTATTCCCTGCAACCATGCGCATCGTGCACCTGTTTTATCTTTAGGGTGAAAGACGAGAACGCGCACGCGCTAAGCTTTTAAAGGTAGAGAATAGGGTGGGTCGAAAAAAATGTCGGAAATCAAAAACAGCATAGCACTCAAAAGCTGCATTTTGGAATACCTGTAACCTCTGTAAAATTTAAAATACATATAGATCGATCAATATCCTGAGGTTCAATGGGGCTAAAATAAGCTTAAAAAATTCGTTATTTTTAGAGTTTTGGAAAAATCGCTAAAATTAATTTTTTTCATAATACACATAATGTTCCTAATTTTCCAAAAACTTGTGTGATTTTAATATTTTAAGTTTTTCTAGGAAAAATTCTTATTTTTATGGACCTCAAAAAACTAAAATTATTTTTAAAAGCTTTGCAAACTATCTTAAAATCTTTTTGACTCTGTAGAAACTTTCACTTACTTAGAATTTACCTTAAAAAATGGAGAAAATTTTAGCACTAAAAAAATTAAAAATGAAAATATTCAGGATCAGTTCATTTTAAATGCTAGGGCCGCGCAAAGAGTCGAGTTTCGAGAACTCGAACGGCTTCAAGCACTCGAAAGGCTTCAAGTACTTGAAAGTTTTGAGTACTCGAACAGTTTCAAACAACTCGAAAGTTTCGGGTTTTCGAAAGATTCGAGTACTCGATCAGTTTCGAGCTGCTCAAAAGTTTCTGGTTTTTGAAAAGGAGGGGTTTGGAAAAGGCCGTTTTTGGACTCTTACTGATTTCCTTCTTTTCTTGAATTTTTATATCATTTTAGTCAAATATAACAAAAGAAATAGTTATTTTGCGTTTGTAATTGAAAAAAACGAGTCTTTTATCTTCTACTTCAGCTCTTATTTTGAACATGAGGCCAAGTTCGACCCAACATGAGATTCACACATTTTATTTATCGCGTGAAAAAAGAAGCTTTATAGAGAGTATTGACAACGGGGTTAAATGGGGCGAGCATGATCTCCTTATTGCCACCGGTGACTTCAGGTTACAAAAAGCGGATTTAAGATTAAAATTCAAAAATATGAAATTTTTTATTCTAAATATCAACTAGTTTTGAAAATGCAACAAATCTTATTAAAAATTCGAGTATCCGAAAACTTTCAAGCTTTTTGGAAAGCTCGAATTAGACTCTGCTCGATTTGACTTGCACATGATTAAGCTCGGTCAGCTAGACTTGTTGTCTTGAAATCTAAACAAGCTCGAATAGATTCGTTCGAACTTCGAGTTTTAAACACACCCCTAATAAATGCTTCGCATTTTTTGTCGAGCAAATTTTGAGCGCGAGAAACTTTACAGAGCCACAACAAAATTTGATGATAGTTTGCAAAGCTATTAAAATTTATTTTACGTGTTTTGAGGTTTATTAAAATGAAATTTTTTATAGAAAAATTTAAAAAATTAAAATTTCACAAGATTTGTGAATATTATGAAAATTGTGTAGGGGGGGGGGGGGCATCAGTAGATCAGTGCAAACAGTGGGTTTTTTCCATTACCTGAAGAATGAGTGAAGTATTATGTAACAAAATTTAAGTGTAAATAATATTCATATTAACACAATATGTGAAAAAAATTTTACTAATTACGACCACAATCAATCGTAGCTTATATGGTATGCCTGTAATGCAAGTTTTTTTGGGTTAGGATGAGGGTTTCAGCGCGAGCTCAAGGAGAACCAAGGCGAGCCAAAGGGCGAGCGCTGAAATCATCCTTACCTGAACACTCACTTTATAGGTGCGCCCCATTCAGTATTTTTTGCGGCACAGGTATGAAAAGACGTCGCTTTTTTTAAGCCTGTTTGCTATCCGCCAACTCTACAAAAAATCTAGAGAATTCTAGACATCGCTAGACAAAGTTTTGTCTAGCGGATATTTAGGAACCGTTGAGTGTTCAGTTTGTTCGAGGAGTTGTCTAGAACGTGCTTAGTAATTGATACCAGCTTTTTTGTTTAGATTTTGTCTAGAGCAGGCAAATCCAACTCGACAAGTGCAAAGACCAGTAATAAAATGACGGCAGTAAAATAATTTCATTTTCAAAGAGAATTTTCAAAAATACAAAAAGTGCCAGGTCAATTCTTTTGGTAAGCTTAGGTTTTGAGAAGTTTATGATAGGGTTAGCCAGATAGATTTTGCCCACGGGCTACGAGTTGGATTTAGCTAGTCTAGAGTGTCTAAACTTGCCTACTAGAAATGAGTTATTTTTTCGAAACCTACAGTCTGGTGTAGCCCTACTGGACCGAAGATTTTATTACTCTTCATCTCTACGAGTCTTTTGAATAATACTATTGAAGAATTTTACTTCAAAGGGTTTGATACGTTATCATTGAATAACCCAACACCCATCCAATTTAAAAATTCCTAAAAAATAATTGGTATATATAATTCTAGGCTGACCAATTACACTGGTCAACAAAATATGACCTATGTGTTCATGGAATGAGATATATAATTTCCAGAGTAGTTTTCTGTGCTGTATCCAAATCTGGCCTCTTTTTTTTCTCAGCACGTCAGGTTTTTGAGATATTTTTAAGTTAAAAATTTTTCCAAGAATCACAAATCGTATGATAAGAGGGTGGATAAAAATTTTTAAACGGAAAGCAATACATGATTTCGATGTGTTTTTTATCGCAGAATCCAACGATGGTTTTGACTGCTAATTTGTGTCTTAAATCCTCATTCATGGCTTTTCGAGAAACTTTGCGTATATTAAAATTATGAAAGCGTTATTAAATTATGAAAGCCTCATATGTTTATTTTTCAAAGTCATCTAAATTAGTTGTTTCGCCACTAGCTAATCTCTGCAGGATATAGGCAAATCTTTCAATTAGTTGCTTATCAACGCGAGTAATCTCAGATGCTTGGTCAGTAGGGTGGGTGGAAAAAATTAATTTTTTGAATTTCAAAAATCCATGGGGCCTAAAAGTTTTTGTATGCTACAAGTAGTTTATCCTGAAAATTTGAGTCAGATAAAAAAATAATTCAGCTATCGCAAGCATATTCAAGTTTTAAACAGCGAACAGCGCAAAATTTATTTTATACCTGATCCATTTATTTTGGATGACGCATAAATGGCAACGCATAAATGGCGATTCCCGAAAAGTCTGATGTATTAAAAATAAGCCTATCTTTTCCTGTAGTTTAATTTTTTCGTTATTTCAAAAAGAAGTACATTAATATAGCAATAAGTAAGGTTTACGTCACTTATTCTTGACGTAGAGTATGTAGTTTATTAGCAGGTAAGTTCTATTTAATATTTTTTGAAGATTATTTTTTTCGTTATTTCTGGCATCATCATTCTATTTTTTTGTACGTTCAAGTATTTTCTAGTCAAATGTGCAATCCTCACACTTTTGGTCTAATCCATTGTACGCTATCGAAGAATAACTGAAATGACATCAAAGGTAGAATGCAATATTTCGGGAGTTTGTGGTGACCTCGGTGATGTGAGACTTTCTACATACTGCACTAAAGTCGAGAAAGAATATTAAATATGCTAAGGCAAAAACTTGCTGTAGTTACTAGTATGAGAAAATCATTTCCTAAACACATGGATAAACCCCCGTTTAAGAAAAAGATTAAATCATACCTTCATGAAGCAGGAAGGTTATTTGACGTAGCTGCTTGCAAATGCTTAGAGACACAGTGCACTTGTTCTTCAAAAAACCGATAATCAAAAACAATAAAAGATTTCCTTCTAGATTAACGTAACTCCAGAGCAATGAAAATATTACCAGATTCATCGCACGTTGTTCAATGGAAAACAAAGCGTACAAGCGATGCCTATGATAATGACACTTTAATTAATAAAAAACGTCACAAAGCAGTTGAGAAAGAGAGCAACAGTGGAAATAGTACGGTTATTATAGAAAGTGAAGTTTCCGATCAATCATCACAATATAATAGTGATCATTATATTGGAAATGAAGACAACGATGCTGAAAGTGACGATACTTTAGATGGAGATTGTGCTGACGAGACATGGATGGCAGTTGATGCGAAGGAAAACCAAACCAGAATGTCGTTTCCGACTTTCTCAAGGGCCTGTGATAGATATGGCATAACAGACAGAAATGCAGCAGATCTTGCTTCTTCTATTCTTCACGATATTTCTAATCAAGGGCCTGAGTTTAAAGCATTTATTATTAATAAGAACAAAAGCCATGCAAGAAAAGAAAAAGATGCGTAAATATCTTCAGCAAAAGCAGTTCCCAGCTGGTTTAAAACTGCAGGCTCTATATTTCAATGGTAGGAAGGACCAAAGTTTAATGATTGAAAGAACAGAAGATGGGACGATGCATAAAAGAACTCAAGCGGAAAAACACACTTCTCTGATACAGGAGCCTGGGTCTCTCTACTTAGGTCACGTATCGTGGCAAACGATCGAAGCTGCAAATGTTTCAGACGCTATTTACTGTCTATTTATTGTCTTGTCGACAAATGAATTGATTTACAAAGTCTAGCATGCGCCGGATGTGATGGTTGTCCAACGAATACTGGGAAACACAGTGGCATTATTCGTCGCTTGGAAGAGAAACTTCAAAGGCCACTGCAGTGGGTAGTTTGTCAGTTACTTAGTAATGAGCTAGGTTTACGTCACTTGTTCGAAGAAGTCGTCGGCAAAACGACTGGTACTTCAGGATTTTCTGGCCAGATAGGAAAGAGTTTACCATCTTGTCATATGCTACCCGTTGTGGATTTCGATCCAATCAAATGCGACTTCCCGCGGGTAACTGACAGTGATGTTAGCACAGAGCAAGATTACCTTTTGACATCCAACCCATCTACCCAATTAAAAACACTCACTGAATTAATAAAAATAAATAAATAATGCGGGTATATACTCCCATGTTGTTCTTCATTAAATGCAACGGTAAAGTGAAAGATGCTCCTATAAATCTGTGGCGAAGCATATCTTTATCAAGGTATTTAGATGGTGACCACAGAAGAATTATCGATAAAGTAGTACAGACGAATGCTTACCTTGCACACCCGGAAAACATCATTCTTGCTAGTTTGTGCGACAAGAGAACAAACATCAGAAAAGAAGCTGTTAGTTATATAATAACAGCCAGAAAATCAGCAAGTCAAAAACTTGTAAGGAAATTCGTAGTTCCACCATTGAATTTCGAGGCGAATAATTATATCGAACTCGTTGACTGGCCGTTGACCATGCAATTCACTGACGATGAGCTGAAGCTGTTCGCTTCAAAGGATGTAACTGATTTCCTGAAGAATGACATCTTCCACCTTCTATGTCACACACAAGCAGTTGAGCGATGTGTGAAGGACGTAACAGCAGCATATTCTCGCGTGTGTGGTTCGGAAAATAGAGACGGATTCATACGAACCCGAAGATAAGCTCGAAGAAAAATGTCCATTTTTGAAAACAAATCACAGTACAGGGCATAAGTTGACGAACGAAGAATATACCGAAGACCTCAAGACATTTAATCCTGATTTGTAAATAATACAATTATATTTATTATGGATCTGTACTAATTAACTATTTTAATTCATTAAAATATAGTTCTACTATTTCATCACCCATTTTTTTTGCAGAAAGTTGCAAGAGAAGTAAGTTACAGAAAAAAAAAACAGACAAAAGCTAACAAATCTTGAATTTGTCATATGTCTAAAAAACATGTGTACATATTGTTGGTCATAACTCACTGAAAAATAAAGCTTTTTAAAGTTTGTTGGTCTCATTTTGAAGGCTATGTTTTGATGGAAAACATGCCCTTGTGAAAATATATACCAGATTTACACCACGTATATATAAGTATACACAGCAAGTATAAGACTTGATATAAAAGTGGTGTAAAATTGGTATATTATGGTCGCCAGGAGACCAGGCTGAACCACGTTAAACCACGCTGGAACCCTACGCAGGTAAAATCCTCATTATCCCCTCATTATTACGGTCATAATCCGTTTATATTTATGACCGATAATAGGTGATCGCGACCTAACCGTAATATATAATGATTTATGACACTTTAGTGATGTCACTAGAAGTGACGTCACTTCTGACGTCACGCACCAAGATGGCCGCTTGATATAAAAAGGATCGCATTTAAAATCCATAGAAATCAATAAATCACACTTTTTACACATAAATCAATAAATAAATATTTCATAAAAATTATTATACATACTTGCTATAATTACTGTAGTAATCTTTATTACCAAAAATTGTTTTCAAAAATAATTTCAATGAAATATTCTTTTACTGATTCATTAAAACAATTAAGATGCATTTTCATATATTTTCCAATATTTGTAGAATATAAAAAGTCAGTCTGGATGTATGGCGACAATAATAGAACTTATAATAACTAATAATATATACATCAAAGTGAAGAGACTTATATCGCTATTAAATATATAAAAGCTTATGAGTATAGATATCAGCCCAGGAAAAAAAACAATTTCAATCGGTCTGATCGAATCACGTTTTGAACCTGCCAGTCCAGATTAGCAGCATATTCTAAGGTTATATCGTCATATTTCACAAACAAATTTTAATTTTTGAACTGTTGAAACCTTATAAAAAAATTTATATTCAAAAGTTTTAGATTTTGTTTACTTTTTCAGCTCTAAAGGTTATAAAAAATTTGTACTTACGGTCTTTAATGTAGAGGAAAAATAAATAAAAACCAAAAATGTAAATTTCCGGAAACTTTCAGCAATTGGCGTTTTACTATTCATTTCAAAGACTCATTTCATAAGTCCTCAAATACGATTCAAACGCCCACAATGGGTTTCTGTTTTCTGGGTTGCTTCTCCAATTCATTAGTTTGTTTAACTTATCGGTGGGAATCTGCCAATCCCTTTTCAAATACACATTTCACAAGACCTGAAATACGATTCAAACGCGATCAATCGGTTTCTATTTCCTGGGAGAGGACAAAAGTTTATTTAAACTGTTAAGACGAGTCATCGCATTTTATCCGAGCGCGAAACGAAGAAGGTACTAGAGAAGTCGAGCGTGGCCGAACGTGTTCGAATACAATAAGCCGTTTAAGCGTTCTCACGAGAGAGAAAACAGTTGCGAGCGAACTATCGTTCAAAGTGCAAGCAGTTGTATTCAAAGAAAGAAAACACATTGTTCTATTTCAAACAAAGACAATCTGTCTGCAGTTAATTTCCTGCGTCGAGCTCCTCTCCTTCAGAAGACCTTCATTGAATCGTTTGCCGTAACAGATTATGGGCCTAGGCAACGTGGCCAGTGCTAGTGTGGTCTTGCTGGAAAGCGAGAGAGTTACGGGATCGCGGAAGTGTGCGAAGTAGAAGCGTGCGGGCTTGTAATTCGAGGCAGTTTTTTTCTTGGTGCGTGCGAGTAAGGCACGTGGCCTAAGGACAAAGTACAAGTGTTCGCGAGGCAGGTGCTCAGGTCGAGATCGAAGCGAGTCGAATCTCGGGCATCGGGGAAAAACGATTTTCGTTTTTCTGGCTTCAGTGTTCACGTGAATAGAGTTTTTTTCATTGCTTGAAGATGTCCAGTGACGCGTTGGTACGATCGGTCAAGCGGTTCAACGGGAGAAATTTTCAAGCGTGGAAATTTCAAATTTCGGCAGTCCTGATGGCGAACGAGATATTTGACGTGGTCGACGGTACCAGAACGAGGCCAGCGTATCAGGAAGGTGATAATGCTGCGCTTACGAAAGTGTGGATAAAGGACAATGCCAAAGCGACGGCGATTATCGCGTCGGCTATGGAGGACGAACAAGTAGTGAGTGTGCTAGTGTGTGGTACTGCTAAAGAAATGTGGGACAAGCTTATCACAGTGCACGAACCGAAATCGGCATCGAACGTTGGCGTGTTAACGCAGAGGTTCTATTCCTACAAGATGAGTCCGACTGACACGGCCATTCAGCACGTAAGTACAGTTCAAAACATGGCGCAACAATTGAAAGATCTCGGAGAAAGGATTTCCGACGCGGCGGTTATCGCGAAAATTCTATCAAGTTTAACGCCGTTCAACGTGTTCAGGACAGCGTGGGATAGCGTAGACCCAGCGCGTCAGACGATCGCGTATTTGCTAGAAAGGTTCGGAAAGATTCGAACGACAGTGAGGATGGTGACACAACGAGTGCATTGGCGGTTACTATACAAGGTAGTTCGAAAGATGGTGCGCGTTCGAAGGGACACGAAAAAGAAAAAGTCTAAAAAGAACATCGAGTGCTTTCGGTGTCAGGAAAACGGACACTACGCGAGTCAGTGTGAGAAGCGGAAGAAAGACGGCGAAAGTAAGGACAATGACAAAGATCAGTCGAATCGCGGGTGCGCGTTCGTTGTTCAGTCGCAGAAACAAAGCGCGGAGGCACTAGTAGCGGGGCATCGAGAACAACAGCCTTCGGCCGAGCAGTCTAGACGGTTGTGGGACGCCGACAAGAAAGACGTCTAGATTACCGACAGCAGAGCGTCGGAACACGTCACGTCGCGTCGCGACTGGTTCGAAGAGCTACGGTCGGTAAAAGGGGAAACTGTCATGCTGGGGGATGACGGGGTATGCGAGGTGGCAGGTGCTGGGAGAATCCGTATCGAGAAATTCGTTAACGGCGAATGGGAAAGCGGTACCATCGAAAATGTGCTACTCGTACCTCGTGTTACACGAAATCTATTTTCAGTCGGAGCCTGCACGAACAAAGAATTCAAAGTAGAGTTCGAAAATGGAATCATAGAGGTAACGCGAGGAGGTGTTGTCGAGGCAATTGGTGAGAAACAGGATAACGGGCTGTATCGAATGTTTTTCCGAAGACCGAAGCAGAATCGGACTTTAAAATGTGGCACGAGCGACTCGGCCATATACACAAGCGGGCACTCACCGAGCTAGTGAATCAAGAGCTTGTGGAGAGAGTAACCCTGAAGAACGCTGAAGATCCACAGCGACGTGTGCGGACCAATACCGGTGCAGTCGTTGGGAGGAGCGAAGTACTACGTACTTTTCAAGGACGATGCGATAAATTTTCGATTCGTGTATTTCATTAGTCACAAGTTAGACATATAAGAGCGATTCAAAGAGATCGAGCGTCTAGTGAACAACAAGTTTGGGCACCTGATGAAGGAGCTACGTGCGGACAACGTTACCGAGTACTACAACGAGAAAATGAGAGAATACATGGAGAGGAGGGGAATCACGCTCGAAACCACAGCTCCATACACTCCGGAACAGAATGGGAAGTCAGAGCGAGACAATGGCACAATAGTTGAAGCAGCGAGAACAATGCTGCAAGCGAGAAAGCTGCCGTCGCATCTTTGGGCAGTCGAGACAGGGCGGAAGTCGTACGCCGTACGAGTTGTGGACGGGGCCTAATTGTGGCCTAATCTTCGCCACATTAGAATCTTTGGTTCCGACGTCTATGTCTACGTACCGAAACAGAAGCTTACAAAATTATATCCGCGAGCGAAAAAGTCAATCCTCGTGGGATACGACAACGAATCGTCGAATTACAGGTGTTACGATCTTGTTACGAAAGTTGTGTCTGTTTCGAGGCATGTGGTGTTCAATGAACGAGAGAGCGGAGTGGGATCGGAGGTACCAGTGTCCGAGGTCGAACTCACACTGCCGATGCAGAGCGAGATCGAAGAAAATGACTATCAAGATGCAGAATACGGTAACGGAGTTGTCGTCGGCAACGTAGGAGTCAAAGAAGACGAGACAGAAAATGTCGAGTACGGTCGACAACAGCAGGAGCAAGAAGTACCGGTATCGAGGGTGTTGCGTGATCGAACGACGATTCAAAAACCGAAGAGGTATGAGCTGTGCCTTGTGGAATATAATATTCCAGAGACGTATCACGAAGCTGTATCAGATCCAGAGCCTACTCAATGGGCGGAAGCCATCGAGGACGAATTCGATGCACATCGAAAGAACGGGACATGGGAGATTATACCAAGAGTCCCAGGCGGAAAAACCATAGATTCAAAATAGGTTTTCAAAGTTATACACGACACGGAAGGAAGCGTGGTCAGATTCAAGGCTCGACTCTGTTTCAGAGGCTTCATGCAGCGAGAAGGTGTGGACTACTCGGAGACGTTCTCACCTGTCGTGAGGTACGACTACCTTCGGGCACTCCTAGCGATCATCACGGAAGAAAATCTCGAAGCAGTACAGTTCGATGTTCGAACTGCCTTCCTCCATGGACTTCCTGACAAGGACGTCAGGATGGAGATTCCAACCGAACTAGAGGTAAACAAGGATCATGAGAAATGGTGTGTCTTCTTAAGAAGGCGTTGTACGGACTTAAGCAGGCACCGCGCTGCTGGAATTTGAAAATCGCGAGTGTTCTAAGAAAAATTCAATTTGAGAGAGACTAATGCAGACAAGTGTGTGTATGTTGGCACCTATGATAATTGTAAAGTGTACCTTGCGCTGTTTGTAGACGACGGGATAATTGCAGCGAAGTCTGCGGATGTAATCGAAAAAATTATCAGTGATTTAAGCAAAGAATTCGAGATAACGATCGGGGATTGCAGTAGCTTCGTCGGAATGCAAATAAGTCGAGATCGTGAGTCAAGGTCGATGTTTGTACATCAAGAGGCCTACGCAAAGAAAGTCATTGAGAGATTCGTTATGAGTCGAGCAAAAGGGGTTTCCGTGCCGGCGGATCCTCATACAATTTTGAAATCGGTAGAGTCAGGAGAGACCGAAAGGCAAACAACTCCGTATCGCGAGGCAATAGGATCGCTGATGTTTCTCGCTACAGTAACACGTCTAGATATCGCACACGCGGTCAATGCGGTGAGTAAGTTTCAGAATGAGCACAATGAAAGTCACTGGCGAGCAGTGAAGCACATCATTGCGTACTTGATCGAGACAGCAAACATGGGAATCGAATTTCGAGCATCGAAATCGGGAGTCGAACTCGCGGGATATTCAGATGCAGATTTCGCGAGCGATATAGCGACCAGAAGGTCGACTACGTGTTACGCGTTTTGCATGGCAAACGGTCGTCTCAGCGACAAAAACTTGTGTCGTTGAGTACGACAGAATCGGAGTATGTCGCGGCATCGACAGCAGCGAAAGAGGCCGTGTGGCTACGTGCGCTGTTGAGCGAACTAGGGTACATGCGAAACAAACCGACGAAATTGTACGTCGACAATCAGAGCGCGATTCGTTTAATTCATAATCCAGAATTTTACAAGCGCACGAAGAATATTGACGTGAAGATTCACTACATTCGCGAGAAAGTCGAAAACGGTGAAATCAATGTAATCTTCGTGCCTATCGAGGCTCAGTTGGCTGATATTTTCACCAAAGCGCTACCAAAGAATAGATTTATTGAATTATATACGAATCTGGGACTGTGCATAAAACGCTCCGACAGCGGAAGTGTTAAGACGAGTCATCGCATTTTATCCGAGCGCGAAACGAAGAAGGTACTAGAGAAGTCGAGCGTGGCCGAACGTGTCCGAATATAATAAGCAGTGCAAGCGTTCTCACGAGAGAGAAAACAGTTGCGAGCGAACTATCGTTCAGAGTGCAAGCAGTTGTATTCAAAGAAAGAAAATACATTGTTCTATTTCAAACAAAGACAATTTGTCTGCAGTTAATTTCCTGCGTCGAGCTCCTCTCCTTTCAGAAGACCTTCATTGAATCGTTTGCCGTAACATAAACTAAAGAAGCAATAATAATAAGGGCTGTTTAAGTAATATGTAACGCCATAATACGATGGATGGTAATATGATTTCTGTACAACTGAGAGAGACAGGAATATACTGGAAGCGTTACTTGAAGAAATACTTGGACGGTCCCTAAGTTGCTTATATAACAACTCAATGCATGTGATTCAAGTTTATACAGGGTTTCCCAGTGGTCAAGGTACACTTTTATACGTACATATTGGCTATAAAAAACTAAAAAAAATTCTAATAAAAAGTATGTAGGATGCATAATTAACAACTAATTAATAATTAAAGATCAACCAATCAGAAAACTGCATTAGAGGAAAGAGTGTACGTATGCATTTGATGAAAATGTGTGTGCGACATATAATGCTGAACTTTTGGAAAATAATAAAGAATACGGTGCGTTTCAGTTTTTATTTTTAAAACATTCCTTTCAAAAATATTTTTGTTGCAAAATAAAAATTGAAACGCACCAGAGATCTTTGATATATTCCTTATTATTTACTCAAATTTCAGCATCATATTTGCATTTTTCTCTTAATAAACACGCTGACTATATAAAAAATTAGTCGGTAATTCGTGACATTATTATGTATCAAAACGCCCTTAATCTTTAAGCAGGTTTTCCATTTTGAATATCTTTGAATTGTGAGTGTGCTTGTTGTCTGTTGATTCGGGCAGCAACCTGGAAATACAAAATTTCTTGCAAGGACTTATAGCATTAGCATTTTTAAATTTTAAAATTGATGGTTTTTCTATTTTTGCATCTGGAAGTATTTGCGTAGAATCTGCTGCATGTGCATCTGCAGTAGTGGTGATCAGGGTTCTACCACGGTCTGGAGATACTTCGGTGAGGCACCCACGTTTCCTTCCTCTTGCAGGAGCTTCTATAATTTTTTCTTCTATCTTCCCAGTGTTTTCGTCTTCTGCAGATTTTGAAACGAGACTCTTCTTACATTTTTTCAAATTTTAAATCGTTTGATTCAAGTATCGCTTGAAAAATTTAAAATGCTCGACTTTTTCTTTTTCTTTAGAGATATAACTCTTACTTGAGCCAGCGACCGTACTCACCTGAAATAATTTTAAAAAATTACATCGCAAAAATGATTAGTTTTAATTTCATAGCTCTGAACAATTTTTTTTTTTGCAAAAAAATTGTTTTTTAAATGTAAATCTAGTAAGACAACTTTTTGCAGATACGTGAAAGTTTCTTATTCAATTATTGAGGGTAAAAAGGAAATCAGTACCTAAATATACTTACTTTGAAGGACCTGCAATTTCAGTGGATCCAATGTAGTCACTGACTTGTCAACTAATTCTTAGCCAAAGATATTTTTGCTAAGTTTCCGAGGAAAATTGGAGATGTTGAATAATGCCTTATATTTAGTAGAGTTTGTTGTAAAATGTAGACACCATTTCTAAGATGAAACTAAAATAAAAAGATAAAATAAATTTCAAATAAATGGAAGAAAAAAAAATATTTTTACGCCTCAAAAATGCTCATTGGCCCAGCAAAAAAGAAGAATAGAGAAATTGGCGCTATCGCAGTCCCACGCTGAATTTATTTGCGGCATTTATGGAAATTACGTGAGAATTCGCGAAAATACATTCAAGTGCACTTGAATGTACTTTCGCGAATTCTCCCGTCAAAAATCCGTTATAAATGTATCTTATGCCCACTGATTCACGTGGTATCCAACGTTAATCACTGCAAGTTCACAAGATTTGTATGAATTTTACACTAAAAGTGTAATATTACCACATAAATCAGCGGACAAAGAAATGCATTTTCAACAGATTTTCCACAGCTTGTATGCTTTATTGTGCAGAACAAAAAACGACCGACATGTACAAATCTGGAAAAGTACGCATCAGTACGCAAGCTCAGAGACATTAAACAAGGACAATTTGAAAGAGAAAGCTTCTCAATCTTAGTTATGCCAACCCATGTGGTTTCAAACTGCAAATTATATTTCAGAATTCATGCTAGCAGGTGCGAGTAGAAGCGCGTGAAAAACTTTAACTTCCGTACCGTCGGTAACTTTCTTCTGGCGATATATTTGCAAACTGTCACACAATTTCATATTTTTCAAATTAAAGTCAGCATATAATTAACACAAAATTAAATACAATTATTATTTTGCAATTTTACGTTCATTCTATGTTGATAAATATCAAACTGTGCTGAACAATTCTTAAATGGACCGCTAGGAAAAAGTTACCACCGGTAAAGAAACTAACGTCTTTCACGCACTTCTATTTAGAAGCTATTCCTCTTTCAAATTGTCATTGTTTAATATTTCCGTACAGAGTACATGTCAACAACTCCTATTTGAGAAGACGTAATTCATTTTTGTGTATTGTCTCACGGCGACACACGGTGGGAAAAAATGACTTTGTTGGTTCAAATTAACGTACAGCCCACAAATATTGACCGGTTTGGATGTAAAATATTTTCAAAAAAAGCTGATAAAATTTTCCAAAGAGTCGTCGAGCCTGATTTTTTATTCAAATTTTCAAGCTTTTTATAAATAAACAAATAAGACAAAGAAATGGCCAATTTTTCTATTTGACGTTCCCGGTGCTCGTCAATAATAGAAAAATTGTTGCAATCGCCTACGTTTCATGGAGTAGCATTAGTTAAAGATGTCTGATCATAATATAGTAAATAACAAAATTTTTATAAACAAATTATTTCTTAAAAGTGTGTTTTCTATAATTTTCAATAATTTTAAATTGTTTAAAGTTATATTGCAAGAAATTTATATGGAAACAATATTGCAATGGAGAAAATTTCTCTTAAGATTATTCTTGTTAATATTATAAATAAATTTTATTTTATGTTTTGCTTGTACAAATGCTCGAATAATGCATTTGTTTTATATGAATTTATATAAATATAATATTTATATAAATATAAATATAATTTATATGAATTTATATGAATTTGTTTTAAAAAATCATAAAATTTATCAACTAATTATGAATGTTGCTGAAATTATCGTGAAGTTCCCAATAAAGTTGCAAAAAAAATTCTAAGCTCCCAACTCTCCCCAATATATTAACTAGACGAAAACTTGTAAGAATATAAATTATGCAATAAATTACGAGCTCTCATGGAGTTTCAGCTTTGAAGCACGTCCCCGACATGAAATAATTGCAGTTTAAAGACACAAAGGGTATCTGGGTACCTCGTCATGCACATAAGGGTTACATTTGTTTTAAAAAATCATAAAATTTATCAACAATTTATGAATTTTGCTGAAATTATCATGAAGTTCCTAATTAAAAAAACTAACATCGAAAAAAACGAATTTTTCTGTCGCCAAATGCACGAATAATACATTTGTTTATTCAATTTGTTTATAATATTAAAAAACTAACAATCCTAGATTCATTCTTCATAAAGAAGTTGGCACATCCTGCAAATAAATTGATATTAAATTAGCGTCCACAACAGATTTCCACGAGAGGACTGTAAAAGGGAAATTCAGGGAAATTTAACGAGAGAAAGTACTGATCCTAGTAGCTAAACAGTGAAACAGACAGTTTGGGCCGCCCACTCACTGCTCTGCATGCCCTTCACCTCAGCCCGTTACGTTTTAGGCTTGTAAGATCTGTGTAACTTCTAAGAAACGGAAGAAAGACAAACATCTGGTACAGCATTCAAGGACATTTTTCTGAATTCAGATTTACATTTATTTTTCCAAGTTGAGCTTGCTTCGCCAACCAGAATGTTTCATTTTCTTTTCGAGAAAAAATGTCAAACAATTCGTTTTCTGACACTTAATGGATTTGTACGTTTCATGACATTCTGATTCGAATGATATATACTTTATAGAACATTTTTTGAAGTTTCATATTTTTAATTATAATGGCAATTAGTTAGAGAACGAAACATTTACATTTATCAACAAACCATTTTATGTAAAAAAAATAATTTTTGCAAAAAACGGTTCAAACCTGAAATGCAAATTGCCCAAATTCCAAAGGTAGTTTGGAGTAGTAGTTTATTAGTTCAACTGGGAAAATGATTGAAATACATAAGATTTCTCTTTATGCGATTTCTCTTTATCTAAACAAATAATTGTATCACTGTCTTGAAAGTTCAGATACTGTTCTAATTTTGCAGACTAAGAAAGTCAATATATTGATTTTTAACGATAATTATTAAAAACTGCAAAACTAGAGTAGTTTATCATTTGAACTTTCGAAATATATTAAATAAATCAGGTTTTTCTTTATATTTTCGAAGCAAATGACCTTTTATGTCAAAGAATAATTCTGTCGCTAGTTTCAAGTCTCAGAATCCGATCTAAAAGTGAACAACTTAGAATGTAAATATTTTTATGCATATTGATAATTATTGAAAACTACAACACTAGAGTAGTAGCTTATTATATAAACCTTCAAAATATGTGAAATAAATCAGATTTTTCTATATATTTGCGGAGCAAATAGTCTTTTATGTAAAAGAATAATTCTATCCCTAGTTTCAAGTTTCAGAATCCGAACTAAAAGTGAACAACTTAGGATGCAAACATGTTTATTTATAATGATAATTATTAAACACTACAAAACAGGAGTAGTAGCTTATCATTTGAAAAGCTAAAACTTATTTAGACAATTTTTAACTTAGAGAGTTAGATTTTGCTCAAAAACTCAAAATATTAGGAATTTTGTCAGGCATGTGCTTTCCTTTACACGTATGTTTAAATAGACTTCTCAACTTTCTGGGACCAAAAAGTTTGAAGCCCCAGGACCGCGGTTTAAAATGTTGTTTAAAATCTGAAAAACTTGGACAATTCATTTTTCACAAAATGTAAGAAGATTAAGGGTGAGCGCTGAAAAAAATAACATTTTTGTTTTGATACACCCTAGATCCTACTGTACAATTTTTCCTTTTTTTCTCTATTTAAAAAACTTGTTTTCTTTGTGAGAATGGTAAATTTTGAGTAAAATTTACTGTAATGATTATTAATTTAAAAAATGCAAAATTAAGGTTAGTGGAGATTAGATTTTTTTAAATTCGCAGCAAAAATATTCTTTGTTTGAATAAATTGAACAATTTTTAATTAAAATCATTTTTTAAACATATTTTTCAATAAAAAATAGCTCATTTTGTAACAATTTTCAAAGAATCATATCTAACTCGGATAAATGTATATATTATAAATTATAATTTTACTAGAAGTAGTAGGGCTATGTCACTACGCGAACACTTACCTACCGAGCAGGGTTCGAGTCCGTGCTAAGTTACTGTCAGTCGGTAATACCCTTAGTCGGTAATGCAGATTCCAAATGTGCCAAAAGATGCCGCCACTGCCTAAAGTCGGTCGGCAATGCAGATTCCCAAATGCACCAACCGATGGCGAGACTGTACTGCAAGGTTCGAGCCCGTGCTAAGTTACCGGCAGTCGGTAATACCCTCGGTCGGTAATGTAGATTCCTAATGCACCAACAGATGGCGCCACTAGCACATGTTAACCTCTGTCGGTAATGCAGATTCCTAATGTAAACTGTACAAACAAATGGAGTCACCGTTGATATTACCCTCAGTCGGTAATGTATATTTTCAATGTGGATTGCCCCCACAGATGGCGCCACCGTCGATATTACACTCGGTCGGTAATGCAGATTCTCAATGTGGATTGCACCAACAGATGGTGCCACTGTCTCAAGTTCCCTCGGTCGAGAATGTAGATTCCTAATGTACATTGTACTGTCCGATGGAACAACAGTCGCAAGTTACCAGCAGTCGGTAATGCAGATTTCCAATAGGGCTGCCTCAACAGATGGCGCCACTGTGGCTGGTTGGTATTACCATCAGTCGGTAATGCAGATTCATCACATGCACCAAGTTTCGGTGGATACGTCAGGGGTCTATCTTACCGACCCGAAGCAAAATGCGCCACTTGCCGTCAGATGACGCCACTGATGCAAGTTAACGACAGTTCACATTACCCTCGATCGATAATGCAGATATCTGACATAAACTGAGTCTCGGTAGTTACATCAGGGTTCTACCTTACCGACCTTGAATCAAATTAGTCATGACTTCACTAGCTGACGGACGGTGCCACCGCTGTAAGTTAATGACAGTCGATGTTACTACCAGTCGATAATGCAGATTTTTAACATGAATTGGAACTTGGTAACTGCATCAGGGTTCAACATTACAAACCTGAAACCCAATGGGTCATAGTGTAATTTGTCAACAGATGTCGCCACCGATGAAAGTTACTAAAATTCGATATTATCATCGGTCAATATTACCATCAGCAGATATTGCAGACTCCTGACATGAACTGAACCTCGGTTGATACGTCAGAGCTTTACATTGCCGACATTGAACCAAGACGGCCGCGACGCCACATGCCGATCGACCACCGTCACCGCAAGTTAGCAACAATCGATATTACCCTCGGTAGGTATAACCCTCATCTGATCTTTCCCTCAGTCGATAATGCAGATTCCAAACATAAATTGAGCCTCAGTCGATGAGACAAGATTCTAACTTACCGACCTTTAACTAAGATGCTTAAACACCAAATGAGCCGTGACGCCATTTACCAACCGAGCGGCGAACTATACGTTGACTATACTACTTGCCAATAGATTGCGCCACCACTACAAGTTACCGACAGTCAATATTACCCTCGATTGGTATTACTCTCAGTCGCTAATGCAAATTCCTGACATGGAATGAACCTCGGTCGATACGACAGAGTTATAACTTACCGGCCAAGCTGAAGTTTGCCTTTGCAACTACTTAATTTAATCTCCAGCGTCTCAAATTCGTCAATTTAAATTTTTAGCCCGTACATAGTTATTGACAGCTATTAAAAGGTGGTGCCAACTTAATCGTTATCTGAACTCTGAACTGCAAGTGAGGTTATGTCCCATGAAAATTTAACGACAGTCGATATTACCCGCAGTCAGTAATTCAGATTGTGAGTATTGGTAGAACCTTAGTCGGTATGTAATTGATCTACCTTACCGACATCAGACCTCTACTGGAGAATCCCTCTGTTTAATAAATTAAAGTGATAAATCTTATAACACTATTTCATGAAGCCCTTATCCAATTCAATCATTTCTTTCAGACTTTATTATTCACATTTAAATGTTTCCCGCCCGGAAACATCCTGCAGCGGTTTTCAAACAATTCATCCCTTCTAGTTTAGCATAAGTTCTATATTGCAAGTGTTAACATTATTGGAGCATGCTGTATCCTGTAGCGTCATCTTCATAGTAAAATTAATCAAATATTTCAATATAGAACAAGAAAAAAAAACATGGATAAAGAGGATCCAAAGGTAAATAATTATTCATCAATTTAATGTTAAAATATATTATTTACCCCCCTCTCCCTCTTTAAAAATGTTGTTTAATTCTAACATACATCCAAAAGCTTATTTTAAAAAAAATAATCAAAACCTATCTTAAAGATAATTTGAATCTAACTTGAAAGTTATTAAAGTGTGGGGATTCTCAGTGGCATCGCTATACTTTTCAGTATAGCGGCGCCACTAAGGACCCACTAAAAAACACCTCCCTTTCTCCTTGGCCTTATTCCCCCCGGAACCGCTTTCGCATTACTTCAGGGGGTGCCGTTTTCTGGCCGCGCTTCGGCTCTCCTCCATTTGGCCAGCTTGGTCTTTCTCTTGCTGCCTGGGATTTTTTGATGGACATGCCCAGCTGCAAAGTTAGTTTGCGCGTTTGAGAGGCCTCTTCAGCGAGGCTGCCTCCCTGAACGCCAAGCATCTCATCGTCCCCGGATGGTGGTCTTACCGGGGTTTTACTCCTTTAGCGGCGCAGAGGTAGCACTGCGGTGTACTATCGCACCCCGCGGACCAAACAGACTGGGTGAAGGACACACCGAGAAAAAACCACCCAAGTCAAGGTGTTAACAACCGTGCCGAGGACTGCGTGGCACCAGGGTGTGGTGTCGCAAACGGTGTCTCTAGGATACCAGGTCGCCTCCTAGAGTATTTAGACCTTACCCCCGCATGCAGGGCTCTTGCGGGGGTGGACTTATATTTCCCTAGCTACTCGTGGGAACAGTATGGAGACAAACAATAAAATACAGAACCGAAGTGTGTGTGAGGAGCAGGGAGGTCCGCTGGACGTGACGGTGGAGCGGGACATGAGCGAAAAGACAGATGTCAGGAGGGACATCACGATTGCGGAGGGACACACGGATGAGCAAATGAAGCTTATCAGAAGACTGAGGTCTATCATCCTGGATAGGGACCTCTTCTGCATCGAAAAGAAGAATATGTGGTTGCCGATCCGAGAAGGAGTAAAAGAAGCAAGGGACGTGGTGGAGAAACTGGCAAGGGCAAATATTTATGCCAAAGCCTATTATGGATATGTTCCGGGCGGTGTTGGCGCATCAGCTACAAAAAAGCTGAAGACGCATAGGGATAGGGCACAAGAGAAGAAGAATATCAGCCAGACTGGTACTCAAACGGAGGTGACGAGGGAGGTTCCTACTCTCCAATCTGGGAAACGAGACAGGGAACTTTCTTTGAGCCCTATTGAGTCAAATACTACGAGGTTAAAGAAGAAGAAGTTGAGGACCCGTCCTGCTGCAGCGACGACCTCAACTCCTAAAAACGATAAGGAAGAGGTGCCTGCACCGGCGCCTAAAGCCAACAAGGCGAAGACGAAAGAGAGACGGGCTAGACCTGAGGCGGTGAATATAAAACCGGCCGAGGGTTCTAGCTAAGCAGAGGTCCTCAGGGACCTCAAACGTAAGGTACAACCTGACACCCTTGGCGTAAAAATCAGGGGTGTCAGAGAAACCAGGAACGGGGAGTTCCTCGTGGAGGTGGGATCTGCGGCGGATGGCAAATCAAAGCTCTCTGCTGCTATCAGAGAAGTTGTTGGCGAAGGCAGCAGTGTGAGAGATCTTGTCCCTCGCACTGAAGTCGAGGTCTTGGACCTCGACACTACAACGAATGCGGAGAAAGTAGAAGCGGCAGTAAGACGCCACTTCGTTAACCAAGCTGTCAGAGAAGTTAAGGTCACCTTCACGAAAAGACCCTTCAGAGGCAATCTGAAGGCGTTCGTGGAGCTGTCTGAGGAATTCCCTGCAAGGCTGACGCGCACAGGACACCTAAAGGTAGGGTTGGTGTCCTGCCGTGTGCGGAAAAAGAAGGAGGTTACGCAATGCTACTGCTGCCTAGGCTTCGGCCACATGGCGGCAAACTTCGGAGGCCGAGATCGAACTAGGGCTTGTTGGAGATGCGGCAAGGAGGGCCATAGGGCTGCGGTGTGCGATAGCACACCACAGTGCTACCTCTGTGACGCTAAAGGAGAAAAGACCCGGTCAAACTACCA
>JBAGKK010114006.1:0-25468 GCA_037177015.1 Euceroptres primus
GGATGTTCGAGTTTTAGTTTATTCGAAGGCACTAAAAAACTCTTCAAAATGAGCATTCATATAAAAAAAATTTCAATTGAAGCCAAGAAATTGCAATTTCAAAAGCGTAGGAACGTTACACGTTTTCGGCGAAAACGTGAAACGTTCCAACGCTCTTGAAATTGTAATTTCTCGGCTTCATTGAAAATTTTTTTCAGTTGAATGCTCATTTTGAAGAGTTTCTTAATACCTTCGAGTAAACTAAAACTCGAACATGCAAAGAAATAAACAAAAAAAGTTATTTCGAAAAATTTGCGTGAAACTGTAACGTAACCAACAAAAGAATTGCCCATATATGGTCAATTATAGTTAAGTTATAGTTATAGTTAATTATAGTTAAGTTATTAATACAGGATGTATATAGTTGTATGTAGTGTAAATAAAGTAAAGGATGCTAATTTGATTGACGACCTCCACGTGGTGCATCATGGGCAAACATGAAATTAGTTTGGCGAATGTCAGCAGTAAACGAAGAAAAGTATTTTTCTATCTACTTATAATCAATTGACACTGTGACTGGGGAATTCACGGTAAAATGTATTTTTAATCGAATAATGCTGTTTCATCTGGTTTTTGTTACACCATTGCGCATAACTTATTGCGTCATAAGCTTAAAATTAAGTTGGCCCCTCATTCTAATGGAATTACATACATATGAGGGGCCAAAAAGTAGTTTTTATTTTTTTAAACTATGAGGTAATGCTTTGATTATTTCCGCAAAACTATATTTTGAAGCCTTGAATGTGAGAATGATATAAGGAAAAAATGATTGGTGTTCTAGAAGTACTTCCTTTAAAAAAAATTATTTAAAAATTATTATTTTTTTATTTATCCCCTTCTTACCAACAGAATTGGTTCTTGAATTTTTTTTTTCGGAACCCCCTTAGTATCCTCTATAACATATATTTTAACCATCATGATCGGTAAAGCTGTTTTCGAGAAAATTTGATTTTTTGATTTTTCGAAATTTTTTTATAACTTTTGAAAAAAAATTTTTTTTAGTTGATACTTGGGGTAAATTTATCTTATAGGAGTTGTAACTTGCCCCCACAATATGGATCACATCCGAGCGGGGGCACCCAGACCATGCTTATCCTGTATATTCCAAAATGTTTTGTTCGACAATCATTACTCTTTAAGAAAACCCTTTTCACTTTTTACATTCTCATCATCATATGAGAGAGGTATTGGTTTTATGTGAAAATTGACTTTCCCAATTTTCATAAAATCTTCACGTTTTGAGTCTGCCTGTCTGGCAACACGATAACTTTCCAAAGAATTATTGGATTGAATCGCACTTTGGCTCACTTTTTTAAGGCTTGAAAAGAAAGGACGAGTTCGTTAACCAGCTATATTGGCCCAAAACTCAAAAAAATTAGGGCCATTTTATACTTTTTGAAAACAATTGTTTTCAGAAAAATAAATGTTTAAGGGCAGTTCTGGATAGCTTTTATAAAGCTCTACAAACTATCTTACTAACATTTATCCATTTTACCAATATTAACAAAGTTACAACATATAGAAATCTTAAAAACAAATCAAAAAACCGGTTTTAGAGGAAATCGAAAAATCTGCGAACTAAAATTAAATACTCATCACGTGACCGCACCAACGTGCCTACATATTCCTCAGAAAGCTGCAACTAACAAATCCTGAATTTAAATATTTAATTGATCCCTTTTTCTGCCCAAATCTTAAATTTTTTTTAAATTAAAAAATTTCACTTTTATTCGTTAAAAGAACAAAATGCCGGAAAATCCTCTACACCACTTTACAGAGCTTTATGGGAGAACCAATTTAGTCCCTTGCGTTTTTTTCTTATCGCGCGTCGTTCTCTCAATAAATGCAAATATTCGTTTTTTTAAACTCATTCTATTTCTTGCCCCCGAATTCGAATTTCGCGTGGTATAAAAGTTCATTTTACTGGAGAACCACAGGAGATGGGGAAAAATACCTCAAGACAATTTTGTAAAGCTCCTTCAGGCGGGCAATTTTGGCTTCTTGCAATTTCTCCTTATCTCCCGTCGTTCTCCCGGAAAACTCAAATCGAATCTTTAAGTATAGAAAATATATCATCATGCTTTTAAACTTTTAATAAGAAATGCGTAAAATATTACAATTAGTAGCGAAACTTAAAATTATTATTCTGAACATTAATAAATATTAATATTATGTCTTAAAACTATGTAAGGGGCCGTTCAAATAATACGTAACGCTTGGGCAAGAGAGAGGTGTGTATAATTCACTTGAAACTGAGAGAGACACAGATATACCAAAAGCGTTACGTATTTTTTGAACAGCCCCTAATTTATAATGTCAGGCTGATATTTACTTAATAAAAATATCAGCAGCACCTCGGTTTGATCACAGCATCATTCTCACAAGTATCTTGTCATAACGTTAATTAAATATGCAATATTGCTTCCTGGATCGCAGACACATTTATAATTATATTTTTCCATAAAAGTAGAATAAATTGAAGCGTTCAACTTCTGATAGTTCAAAATAACCTCTTGAGGTAATTTCATACAAAAATCCTGATATGCTATTATTTTAAAAATAAAACATGCAATCGATTTATTACAACAGAATTTCCACCTTGTTATGAAATCGGTCGCCCGGGGCGATGCTGACTTACATTAAATTTTACATCCTTATTACGCATCCTCACCACTGAAATGAAGGCGAGCCGCAAATAAAAGAAATGTGTGTAAAAAAATCCATTTTAAGAATAAATTAAAAAATAGACTGAAGGTATTGAAAATTTAAATTTTACCCATAACAAACAAAAATCTACAGACAGACACATTCGCAAAAACCATTTTTTGGGTTCAGGGGGTCTCAAAACATTTGAGGTCTCATTACATTTGACAAAAACGGGGGAGGGGGGTCAAATTTTACACAAATCTAATACCTTCTCTGATGACAATGTAAAAAATTATCTCAATATCAAAATATCTGCAAATCTGAATTCTTAAACATAAAAACAATCTGAAAATATTTTAAGGAGAAAGCTTCTGTTTACAGTCAAAGGTTATCTCACGATTTCAATCCTCTTCTAAATTTAAATGAAGCTAGTCAATATGAACATTAAATATGCAAATAAGTGCCAGAGGCTCATCTTTTTGTGAAAAAAATGGAGAAGCAGAAAGAAGGCAAGTTACGAGTAAAAGAAAAACGATCGAAGAAAGTTTATAATTAATTTTGGCCCCAGGGTTTTGGCATTTAATCTGCCATTATCTAGGACCTTTCTAACATTTTATCAATGTGATTTTTAAAAAAATCAAGGGCCTCTGGCTTAAAAAGTTCCTTGTTAACTAGGATCTAATAGATGACGATCTCTTTCATGCTGCTTTTTTGTAGAAGGAAATCTATTAATAAAATATGTAAATTTAAATGTAGAAGGAAGTGGAAGGAGAGAATGTAACCACAACAGGTGATTGTCTTTTTGTGGTTCATCATCTCCACGAGGAATGAACTTCCGGTCTTGTGAACACGTTAAAGGCATAAACCGGTTTTATTCTAATCATCAAATGATTCTAATACCATTGCCTTTCTAATCCTTCGACCCCTTGATACCTGATATAGCTGATAGGATCTTGTGGAATCTGATTCTTCATTGTGCTGATTTGCTGATGAGGAGAGTCCTTAATCCTTTTTCTTAAAATGATGTTTCAACATCGAGTTATGATACACCCTACAAAAGTGACACAACAAACATCTGATTCTTAAATTAGATTTAACCCTTTTTTAGCATAGAATAAAGTTAATTAGTGTTAAAAATGCTTTCAAATATATTTAGAGGTATTAGGAAAACAGAAATGATTTGTTTTGTAAATACGTAATTATTTTGTAAGAAACTGTTGATAATTATTTAACTATCTGTTATTACCATTCATCATTATCATCTAATACTCTTTTTCTTTTATAGCTGGTTATTTATATGAGAATACTATTTCACAATTTTCCTAGTATCTAAATTAGAACAAAAAAAATGTAAGAAACGTATAGGTAAGAACTTGATTTAGTTCTCTTTTTTATAATATAAACAGAGTCTCGTGTATATTAGGGTGTTTCAAAAAAAATTTTTTTTGTAAATTTTAGTCACCATTGATCCTTTTCTTGTGAGGCTCTTAAGAAAAGTGAACAAGTTTTTTTTTTTTTGAAATCGGTACCTAAATATTAACACGTGGCGCCCGGTTGCTGAAGTTTCCCGTAAGATTAACATGGAGAAAAACAAATCTTTGTAAACTTTTTTTAAAAGGAGAAAATGTATAATTAACCATAGGCGATACTTTCGCCATCTGATAAAAACTCATCCAGGAACATGATTCTATCATTTATTTTTAAGTTCAACTCTCATAAACCCCTTTTATGGTGCCTCAAAATTCACCCCCATAAAAGAGTAATCATACAGTTTCGCGGAATATTGACATTAATTATCACTTTTGCCCCACTTTTCTCTGATCCACATTAATGGATAAATCGCACGATTTTATTTTACATATCTTTAATTAATTTGTTATTGATTAAACAATTGTTATTTGTTTAAATAATTAATTTTTCCACAAATGCTGTAAATGGCGTTTTATCAATCCAACAAGCTAGTTAATTAATATGAAGTTCTCCGATTGAGCTCAAAACAAAAAGTTTAGTCTAATTGGAAGGCTCTGCAAAAAAAAAGATTGATCAGTTTGGATAAGAACTCACCGAGGTGTAGAGGGGGTGAAATTTTTGTACTTTGCGTAAAGGGCCTCTATTTCGGATATAAATATCTTTTTGCGTATGGCATGTAAAAAATTTTTACCCTAATGTTTTCGATAGATTTTTTCCTAATATTTCAAATGAAACAATAAAAATCTTGAAAAATTCAAAATTTAGCCATCAGTTTTTTAAATCAAAAGTATTTTTTTTGTAGTTCGATCCTTTTTTTTCGAACTAAAAATAAAGTGTAAGATACTTAATTTCAGATCCTTGAATAGCAAAATGTCGTTTTTTGTTTTTTTCGAAAAATTGAATTTTAAATAACCTGGTAAATTTAAAAACATTTTTCTATGCACAAAAGAAATCGGAAAATTTTTTGAATGTACATTTTTTGATAACAAACAATATTGTAAAAACGAAAATTCAGAAAAATTTTTTTTGATTTTAGAAATTTTTGAAAATTTTAAAAAATGAAATTTTTTAAATTGGGTAATTTGAGCATTTTTAATGTTTAAATAACATTTGTACTTATTATATTATGTAAATTACATGTGAATTGCATATTAAAAATGCGCAATTAATCAAATTCAAAAAATTTAATTTTTGAAAATTTTCAATAAATTGTAATCTCAACAAATTTTTTTTTAATTTCCTTTTTTATAATATTGTTTGTTATCAAAAACTGAACATGCAAAAAATTTTCCGAACTTTTTTCGTGCATAGGCAAATTTTTTTTAATTTACCAGGTTACTTAAAATTCAATTTTTCGAAAACAACAAAAACGACATTTTGCTGTTCAAAGATCTAAAAGTAAGTATCCCAAACTTTATTTTTGTTTAAAAAAAAAAAAAGAAAGAAAGAAAAGGAAGGGTCGAACTTAAAAAAAAATCAAAAATACTTTTGATTTTTAAAAATGATGGCAAAATTTTGAATTAAACAAATTTTTTTATTTCATTCGAAAGAATGAAAAAAAATCTACCGAAAAAGCTGAAGTAAAAATTTTTTAAATGCCATACATAAAAAGATATTTATATACGAAATAGAGGCTCTTTGCGCAAACGCAAAGTACAAAAATTTCAACCCCTCTGCCTCGGCGAGTTTTTAACCAAACTGATCAATCTTTTTTTTTGCAGTGCTGCCATCCAATAGGACTAAACTTTTTGTAAATTTGAACCCGATCAGAGAACCTTTTTTTTGGGTTGGGTACACTTGAGAAATAGTGCTGCATACTTTCAGTTGATTTTTTAAATTGTTTAAACAATGTTACATTGTTGAAATAATGAAATGTAACTTCCATACTCAATGCGATAAAAAATCATAGATTTTTCTAAATTATTCAACAATTTCCTCAGGTTTATTATAATAAAAACTTTATTCCTGTGAATTGTTTAAACAATTATTATTTGTTTAAACAATATTTATCTCAAAGTGTCGTGCATTAATGCTATTTTTATAACACTACAATCTAATAAATCAATATGAAAAGTCAGCAAATTAATTTCAGTTTTTCTTTGAATTCTTTGAAATTCACCTTGTATTCCTTAAAATCAATTTTGTACTTTTTGCATTCACCATATATTCTTTATTAAAATTCTCTTGAATTCATCTTTAATTCTTTGAATTCTTCTTAGATTCTTAGAATTCTTTTGAATTTATTTCTTATTTTTTAATTCTTTTTTTTGAATTCGTCTTGTATTATTAGAATTCTTTTAAATTCATCTTGTATTCTTTGAATTCTTTTGAATTTACCTTGTATTCTTTGAATTCTTTTGAATTCTTCTTGTATTCTTTGAATTCTTTTGAATTCTTCTTGTGTTCTTTGAATTCTTCTTGTATTCTCTGAATTCTTTTGAATTCACCTTGTATTCTTTGAATTCTTTTAAACTGACCTTGTATTCTTTGAATTCTTTTTCACTCATCTTGTATTCTTTGAATTCTTTTGATTCACCTTGTAATCTTTGAATGCTTTTGAATTAATTTTGTTTTTGAATTCATCTTATATTCTTTGAGTTCTTCGAATTCACCTTGTGAATTTTGAATTCACCTTGTATTCTTTGACTTCTTTGAATTATTTTAAATTATTTTGAATTTTTATGAATTCATTTTAATTTTTTAAATTCGCCATATATTCTTTTTTAGAATTCTTTTGAATTTATATTGTATTCTTTGAATGCTCTTGAATTTATCTTGAATTCTTTGAATTCTTTTGAATTCACCTTGTATTCTTTGAATTCCTTTGAATTCACCTTGTATTCTTTGAATTCTTTCGAATTCATCTTGTATTCTTTGAATTATTTTGAATTCTTGAATTCAGGTGTACATCAAAATTGTTAGTGATTAACCCCTCGTTTGTTTTTTCCCATGTTAATCCTATGGAAAATGTCAGGGGCCGGGCGAATATTAACCAATTTTTAAAAAAAAGTGTTCACTTTTTTTTTGGAATCTCACAAGAAAACGACCAATGGTGACAAAAATTCCAAAATTTTTTTTTGGAATAGTGTATAATATTCTAAATTTGAAATGAAGTCGTTAAACCTTATTTCCTTAATGACTTCCTTAACCATGAAGAGGATCCTTGACCCTGAGGAGAAAAATGATAGTTATCTACAATAGCATTGGAGTAAAGTTAAGGATTGGCTGACATTAAAGTAGAAAATGTCAAGATGAATGAGTGGTCTGGCTTGCCATTGAGGACGCGCCCATGAATGAATTGCCTTCTGTTATATGGAGCTCAGAATTTTCACAGCATCCAGTAACATTGGATAGATTTTATTTAAAAAATTTTGAAACAGAGACCTTTCATTTTTTTGAAATTAATCAACTTCAAGTCTTTCAGATTGATCCTAAAATATGAAGGAATTTAGTCGTAGATGTTTTTAACAATCGGCAATAAATTTACAAAATAAAAAATAAAAGTTTTTAAAATATTGGCCCTTGAAAGTGAAAGAGTATCAAATTATAGGCATTGAAATTTGGTAGATTATAAATTGAACGCAATGAAATATCTTTAAATTTTGAAACATAAAATAGAACAATCAACCTTGATTTGAAAATCGTTTGTTAATTATATTTTATATAGAAGCAGAGTGAGCTCATTTAAAAATAATGAAGTACATTAAAATCAACATTAGAAGTTTAATTAACAAACTTTTAATAAATTAGTAGTAATTGTTCAATGGTATTCAATCTTTGACAAGTTTTCGAATCGCTTTCGTAATTAATATCGATTTCTGACAGGCTCGTGATTACCGGACTTAAAGTGAGTACATACGCTTGTGACCCCCATTTTGTTGTCAGCGGGAGATTTTGCAACATATATATGTTTGAAACACCACAGTTACTACATCTCGAGCCTGCTAGGCTGATTAATAGGTGCGATGTACCAAACTTCGTGATTAAATTAAATCAGGGAGAGTGGATATTGCTGTATCAAAACTGTGGGAAAAGTATTTTTTAAAGAGCGCAAAGATTCGATTGATAACTCAATATAGCCTTGAACTTTATGTATACAAAATAGGGTGGTAGTTGTTTCGGCGATGTCGGAATTTTTTCCATTACCCCCCTTCAAAACTGTCAAGGTAAATAAAAAAATGTTGTGCAAAATTTGAGGAAAATTGAATAATATTAACCCGTGCTACCGAGCAGTTGAAAATTTAAATGGAAAATACATGTATTTTTCAGCCCATTTTACCTCAATATTCATAACTTTTTTTTTCAAGTGGACATAAATGTATCAAACTTTTTATTCATGATGTAACGTAGAAAACCTAATTTTTTCAGAATTTTTCATGGAGATTATCACACAGTACGAGTCCTTCAAAGTCAACCTTTTCTGGGTTTTTCACTGATAGCCTCCATAATGCGCATTAAACTATTTTTTGGCTACGCGTTCTCCGAATCCAGGTTGTGTTTATTGTTTTAAAAGATTCATAACTTCATGTTGGACCCATGTATGTCCATATGAGTTGTGTCAATGGCCCAAATATGGACCATAATTTGGGAAAGGTAATAAAACCATATAAAAACCGTATAAAATCACTGTGATAATACGGCTATTTTTTATTGTTTTATCTACTGTCCTATTCTTTTAAAACTCTCACTGTCGCACATAAAAGATAATTTTTGCAAAGTTTTGTCAAAATCGATTACTACTATTACGTACCATGGAGCAATTGAAGTTTTCACTAGAAGTAGTACTTCTAGTGAAAACTTCAATTTTGACAAAACTTTGCAAAAATTATCTTTTATGTACGACAGTGTGAGTTTTAAAAGAATAGAACAGTAAATAAAGCAATACAAAAATAGCCGTATTATCACAGTGATTTTATACGGTTTTTATATGATTTTATTACCTTTCCCAACTTATGTTGAGAATATTGGGCCATTACACAACTATGTCCATATTTGGGCTATTTACACAACTCATATGAGCATACACGGGTCCAACATGAAGTTATGAATCTTTTGAAACAATAAACACAACCTGGAATTGGAGAACGCGTCATCGAAAAATAGTTTAATGCGTATTATGGAGGCTTTCAGTGAAAAAAACAGAAAAGGTCGACTTTGAAGGACTCGTACTGTATGATAATGTCGAAGAAAAATTCTGAAAAAATTAGATTTATTACATTATTTATTACATTTATGTCCATTTGAAAAAAAGGTTCTGAATATTGAGGTAAAATGGTCTGAAAAATACATGTATTTTCCATTTAAATTTTCAACTGACCGGTGGCACGGGTTAATATTATCCAATCTTCCTACAATTTTGCATAAAATTTTTTTTATTTACTTTGAAAGTTTTGAAGGGGGGAGATGAAAAAAATTCCGACATCACCGAAGTAACTGCCATCCTAATACAAAATGTCCTTTTACCAAATAGAATTTTTCAAAATTTGATCCAGAAAATTCTATCTTTTTCGGTAATATTCTTCTGTAAAATATTCTCTATTTCATCTAGATCTAGATCTAGATAAATATACTTTTGATTTGGAAATTTAGAAAAATGATAGAAATTTCTTGAAAATTTATTTACTTTGGCTGAAAAATCATTCAGATACCTAGTTGTTTAAACTAGTTTTTTTCTGACAGTGCAGGCTCGCAGAATCAGTAGAAAATATGAAAAGATTCTGTGAATGCAACCAACAGTTGGTTTTGTTTTCGTTTTGCTAATCTTGTTTCTCTGAATAAGTGGATCGTACATTTAATTAATTCGTACCCTGTTTTTTGCTAGGCTTATTTCTTCCCGGCAATAACGAGTGACACGTCGAGTATAATTACCAATTACCGGTACCGAGTGCTCGCGGCAACTGTGTATCATTCTTTCGCAGCGCACGTCTTTTAATCTCACACGTAATTGCTGACTTTGTAACTCTCTGTTTAGACTTTCTTCGATGTTGTCTTACTTGCAAAAACAAAATACAAAAAGTCTATAAACTTTCTTATTATTAACTCATCTGAAAATTATATAAATTGCATAAAATACCTAAATGAAAACTTGAATTTTAGGAAACACATTTTTTCACAATCCTTGTATATAAAAGGGTCTTTTGTATTTAACAAATAAGATTAACTAGATTTTCTTCGAGTATGCAGAAATTAACCACCAAATTTTCATTTTTGGTCTGGTACGAATTATAGACGATTCTACGTTAAGAAAAATGCTCTCAAAAAGGAGAAATAAAGTGATTTTTTCACAAAAATAAGTGAAAAATAGAGGGATAAATTATATTAAATGCAACCTTTACGTTTCCGCGTGATGTGAAAACAA
This sequence comes from Euceroptres primus, assembly GCA_037177015.1. Classification (NCBI taxonomy): domain Eukaryota; kingdom Metazoa; phylum Arthropoda; class Insecta; order Hymenoptera; family Figitidae; genus Euceroptres; species Euceroptres primus. The sequence goes on from JBAGKK010114006.1 coordinate 10,514, forward strand.
ACAATCCTTTTATTGGAAATGTTATTTAAAGTTTATTCAGCTCTATATTAAATGTTCCAATCAGTTCACCAATTTTATAAAAATGTTATACTAATGTTATAAAGATTATGCTCGGAAAATCATTAATTTTTTGCATATAAATATTTTTTTCTTCATGTGTAATACTTTATTAATAGCATAATTGTTTTCAAAGTAAGTTAATTTGTATCTAGTTATTATGTAAACATAATAACTATGTAAAGTAACCGTAAAAACAATCAACGAACTTTTAAAACTTTTAAATTATTCAATTTTAAATGAATAATTCAGAAACTGATTCATTCATAAAACTAAAAAAAAATTATACAATTTCGAAGACTGTTGAATGTTTAAATTTCATTTGTCTCTAATCGTTATAAAACAAATTAAAAAATATAAAGTTTTGAATGATTATTTCAATACTTTAAGCCTGTCACAGCGAGACCCTTTCTTTACTTTTGGTCACTTTTTCAAAATATTTCTACATGGTAAATTTTTACACTTCTTTAAAAGAATTTGTTTCACTTTTTTTCATATTTACTTTAGGCTATTTGTAATTTTTTTCATACTTATTGCAAATACAAATATGTTCACATTTTTGTATTTAAAATTTAAGGGTTCAAATTGATACTTTAGAAATTGAACAATTAAAAATTAAAAAGTTCACAATTATACAATTTCAAATTGAAAACAATCATAAAGATCAAATCAAAACAGAATTATTCAAAAATTGACAAATTTAAATTTTGAAGCGTTTGAAAATAAAAAATCTATTTATTTAGTTCCAAATTGAAACAGTTCAAAATAGTACAATTTTAAATAAAAAGTACCTAAAATTGAAAAATTTATTTTTTATTTGAAATTTGTTAATTTTACATGAAATTAAAAAATTGTCAGATTATAATGCTTAGTAGTGAAATTTTTTAAGTTTAACCATCAAAAATAAAAACCCTTTACGTTTCTGGTCTTAGATTTTAAAGTGTTAAATTTTAAATGCCTGTCATTTTTAAATTTAGAAATTATCGTCGTTTTGCATTGAAATTATAATATCGTGAACACTTTCAGATTTGAAATTGTCCATATTGTTTTTTTTTACTTGCTGCACTTTAAAAGTCATTTAAAATATTGAAATCTTAAAATATGTTAAAGATCATCTAAAAATATTGAATCTTATTGGGTTTTATTAATTTAGTTCGCATTTAAGGGAAAAAACAAAAGAAAATGGGAAAAAGGGGAAGTTTCTTGAAAAAGGGGTAAAAAGGGAATTCTTTAAAAAAGGGGAAAAATAGGGAAATAGGGGAAAGTCTGTGTTTAATTTTAAATGCTTGACATTTTTAAATTAAGAAATTATCATCATTTTGCATTGAAATTATAATATCGTGAACTCTTTCAGATTTGAAATTGTCCATATTGTTTTTTTTAATTGTTGCATTTTGAAAGTAATTTAAAATATTGAAATCTTAAAACATGTTAAAAAGCATCTAAAAATATTGAATCTTATTGGGTTTCATTAATTTAGTTCGCATTTAAGGGAAAAAACAAAAGAAAATGGGAAAAAGGGGAAGTTTCTTGAAAAAGGGGTAAAAAGGGTAATTCTTTTAAAAAGGGGAAAAATAGAAGAGTAGGGAAAAGCCTGTGTTTAATTTTAAATGCTTGTCATTTTCACATTTAGAAATTATCATCGTTTGTCGTTGAAATTATAATATCTTGAACACTTTCAGATTTGAAATTGTACATATTGTCTTTTTTTTTTAAATTCTTGTATTTGGAAAGTAACTTAAAATACTAAAATCTTAAAATAAGCTTAAAAACATTTAAAAATATTGAATCTAATTGGGTTTTATTAATTTAGTTCGCATTTAAGGGGAAAAATAAAAAAAAAGGGAAAAAGGGGAAATTTCTAGAAAAAAGGGGTTAAAAGGGGAATTCTTTAAAAAAGGGGAAAAATAGGGGATAGGGGAAAGCCTGCTAAGTCTGCTATGTATATAATCCTTTTGCATAAGATATCGACAGTTACAGAGTTAAACATTATAATTGCGAATACTCAAGGAAAATGAGAAAGAGAAGAAAATTTCAAGGAGAAAGCGAGACGTGAGTTAAAACCAAACGTATGTGGGGGCAAAATAAGTTTGATCTCCTTTCTGTAAGAAGTAGAGACAAATTGTTTATGTAATATGAGAGGTAATAGTAATTGAAAGTCTAGAAAAGAAATTTAAAGTATTTAAAGAAGGTTTCAAAATTTTAAGTATATTTCATTGTGATTAGAATTTATTCTGATGAATCTGTTTTAATCTGAACCATCTTTATTTGTTACAGCGTTGAAACTGAAGTAATGAATATAAAATTAATTTGTTTATAAATCTTGACATAAAAATTGTCAGTGTTGAAAGAATCTTTTCAGCTTAAATGAGATACTTGAAAGATATTTTTTAACACCTTTTAATTGCAGGAAGTGCAGCCTGAAGACTATACACATTATCTAAAAGGTCAAAGGATGGACTGACACATACAAGTCATGGGAAACGCCTTAGCGGAAAAGTTTCAGAATCGTCATTATTAAGGCAACTACCGGTTATGAAAACATCCTCAGAAAAATCCTAGAGGATCTTAAACATCGATTGCGTTCTTAACGAGGCTCTTTTATAGGAAATAATTAAAATTGTTTTTACGAAACAATTTATTTTTATGAGTAATTTAGTATGGAAAAAATACTGAACATCTAGAAATCAGAGTGTAATGAATGAATTATATAATAATTTGCATTCCTACTTATTGACTTATTGATTCATTTGACTCATAAATGTTTTCAGTTACAAATAATATATACTTTAATTAGTCATCAAGAGGAGGATAAATGTCTAATAGTTTTCTAGTCAAATCTTATCTTAATAGTATATTTCTAAACCAATATTTTTATAGTCCTTTTATAATACATATTTAAATGGACTTTTTATAGTCCTTTTATAACATATATTTAAATGGACTTTCTATAGTCCTTTTATAAAACATATTTAAATTAACTGTTTATAATAATGTTTATACAATCTAATCTTTGCGGATTTTAATACAGAGTTTTCTAATCAGTAATCGATTTTCTCAGAGAATGAATCAGTTCTTAGGTTGTTTTGTTTAGATCGAAACTAAGAAAGTATTTCGAAATTTTGTTTTGATTATCAACCACGGTGATTTCTCGTGTATTTTATGTGGGTTGCTGCTCGTTACTTCATCCGTGATTGTTTGATAAGGATTAAAGAGAGCTTACGTGTTGATGCATGCGTTCAATTACACACGCGTAATTACCGTACAAGTGCAATGCACTTTCGCATAATTGCTCAGATGTAAGTACATCCGACACTCAAGCCGCGAGATTTGTAGATTCTTTCTTTAGATGTTTTTCACTTTCTTCCCTCCAGTACTTTATGATTCACTGATGATTATTTCACATAATAACACTACAAATTGAACACTTTTAGAATTATAATTACGAAACTCTAAGATTTATATTTACAGAGAGAAAATAACACAATAATCAAACTTTATAATATTTTTTGTTAGCAACAGTTAAAAATTTGAAAATCAGTAACAAATATTCAAATCATTACTGAAAAAACAACACAAAATCAATTTGAAAAAGGTTCTCTCTAATTGGAATTCGTCATTTTTTAACGAATTTTCCAGAAGAGAAACATTTTTGAAGACCACATAAATTTGTGTACCCTTATTTTGCATGTGCAAGGCGTAATCCAACGTCAAGCTAATAATGATCGATTGACTTGGTTTATTCGCGATCATGTCACGTCAAATATTTAAGAAGAGAATTTTTTCTCAGTCCTTTCTTTTTTCTCAAGTATGACACAATAAAAAGATCACTGTGCATTGAAATTTTATATTCTTATTTGGACGCTTTTATTTTGCGAATAGACCCTTAAGTTCCAAAGCACCCAATTTTAAATAATTTAATATTTATTAAAGAGTAGAAAAACATTTTCTTATGAAAGCAATCTGATTAGAAAATGAAAATACAAATTGCTTATTCATTTGAAAAGCCTTGTAATTAGCAGATAATTAATAATCGCCTAGACACTAACAAACTACATGGGACAGATTAGCCAATGTTCTTTTTTTCAGAAAGACAACTTTCTTCCTTCGTGACAAATTGGCTTTCTCATTCTCACGTGATCTCGATTTTATGCTCCATTCGCAAATCAAATTTTATTTATCGATTTTCTTATAATTTGCGAATTATTCATAACTTCCGAATCAATTATAATTTCTGAATTCAGAAATGTAAAAGAGCTCTAATATTAAGAATCGGTTTCTTCGTTTGTTAAGTCTCATTATCATTTTTGAATCTGTGATTTTAAACTCGACGTTGAATCTTAAAGCTGATGTGAGATTAAGTATATACCTACATCATCATCGAACGCAGATGTAATACAAAATCATATAAATTATATATAGACCTGAGAGATTCGCGAATTGGCTTCCCAGGGTATGAAGGATGATTTTTTATTTCTAAATCTCTATGTAAATTGTACGCTAACAAAGTGTCAGCAGCGAATACTGTCGAGTAATGAATTTGTAACCGTCAGCCTTGACAATGAGAAAGCGTAGCGACATCGCAAACACGAACTTCCCTCTGACCTCAAATTATTCTTCCACACGCTGAAAGATTTTACTGCACGGTTAGTCAACCTGACAAAAAAGGCGTCACATCTCATAAATTCACCTTGTTGACCAGTTATATTTATCAAAAAATGAAAAATCGGTCACGTTCTCGTTTTAAAAAAATTGAAAATAAAAGAATTTAATCCTCAACATTTATAAATTTGACTCCAAATTTTTTAGATTTACTAATCTGCCTTAACCATGGAAGCCTTAAAAGACTTAGTCCATTTTAATCTGAAATTAAAAGTACCTAATTTAAAATTCAAAATAGACTTTTATTTTAAAACTTTAAAGTCAATACCGCATAAACAAAATAATAAAACAGTAAATAAAAAATTTACGACTGTAATAAAACGTGACTTTTTTTATAAGCGGTATAACTGAAGAATAGATTTCATGCACTTTGTTACGTCTGAGAGTTATTGGGACTATGTAAACCGTAAGGAATAATACAATTTATTACTTTCTTATGACTTGGAAAAAGAGAGCACTTTGAAGAGTCTTAAAAGAGCAGACAGTAGTGACCATTATGTGACGAAGGTTTACGATAGAATCAAAGGTTTTAAATTTAAAACTGAAGCAGTACGTCTCCGAACCATAAAAAAGATGAAATGGCGGCACTGCTTTCAGAAAAACGAGTAAGAAGGCAAAGAAGGTCTATGTGATGCTCTCTTCGAAGTAGAATGCGACATTCCTATAAGAAGCGTTCATAATTGTTTCAAAGAAAACTTGTTTTTCTTTCCTCAGGCAGTTTGATTCGTTTTTCTTTAAGTTCTCTCAACTAGCCATAAATATCCTTGACATTGCAAAGAGTAAGTTTTGTTCGAACCACATACCTATGCGTAGATTGCAATAGTCTTCGAAGTTTCTGCCACACCTTGTTTTCCAGGATTCTCTTGTTCCTTAAAAGATTTGTCGTGAGTAAACAACTCACCGTGAGAAAATTTAGAAAAAGAGTTAATAGGGAAACTAAATTTAAGAAGAAGAAATTTAATAAGGATCTTTTTAGGCAGATAAATCTTGAAGACTTTCGAAATCGAAGAGAATAAACTCACAAGAATATCACTTCTTATTGTATATTTGTAAAGAAAAAGGTAGATTAAGTCCCTCATGAATTTTGAATTAGGCGAAAACTAGTTCACATGGATACAAAAAGAGGAGAAATTCGAAATTTGAAAAGAATAATTTCACCTACACGAAATTTGCACGTTTTCAAGAAAGGTGATTGAGCTTTATGTTTCCTATGCCCATTTTTGGATTTTGTGAATTGTTCGATTATGCAGAGTTAATGTGTCAAAATGGAGGACTTGAGGATTAAGGATTTTATTTTTCATTCTTGAATACGCGAGGCGACAGTAAAATTTATGAGCAGGATAAGCAGATGAAATGTGTATTTTATTCTTTGGCATATTGAAAGGAAGGATTCTTGCAGGAACATATATTAATTTCTGTGCATATTTATCTATTTTATACTACATTTTATTTTTTGTAAATTGCTTTAAAAACACTAGTAAACTTTAAGGATACAGACTTTAAAAGTTACAAAAGTCAAGGATTAAAAAAAATTAATTATCTTTAAACTCAAAAGGTTTTCCGGTTGAAACAGCTTTCTCAAGTTGAGCAGATTTGTTAGGATGCCTAACGATTTCAACTGTAGATTTCTGAACCATTTCAGGAGATTTCAGAACGTTGAAAGGAATTTCAAAAAATTTTAGAATATTTTTTAAGAGATTTTAAAGGGGAAAGTTTCTTTTAAATATACCAAGGAATAAATGTTAATAAATACAAAATTTTTATAAGAAAACTCAAATTTCTTTAACAAATAAAACTAAATTGACTGCAATTAAATCATAAAAATATTCACAGAGGCTCTAAAATATTCCTGAAAAATAATTTTAATGATAATGACATATAAAAATTTTCGGCTGCTAAAATTTCTGCCAAGAATTTTTATTTCTGAATTATGAAGTTTTATAAATTTTGTAATTTTCAATAAAAAAAATTCCCGAAATCAGTCTGCTAAAATTCTCTAAAATCTTAGAAATTCCTCAAAAGTCTTACATCCCTGCCTAGAATCAAATAAAATACTTCACAAACTATACTTTTAGAACCTTTGGAACTCTAGAATTTTCTAAAACCTTTTATGAAGTTTTCTGAACTTTTCGACAATCTTCTAGAACATTTTTAGTACTTGTAGATTCGATAAATCTCAAAAATGTCTTAAAATCCTCTAGAATCTTCAAGATTTTTTATAATGTTTTAGAATCTTCCAGAGATTTCCTGATTTTTCCAGAACCTTCTAAAACCCTCTAGCATTGTCTAGAACCTTCTAAAATTTCCCAACATTTTTTAATATCTTACCGAGATATCCAAACTTTTTCAGAGTTCCAAAATCTTCTAAAGCAACCAAAAACATATGATTTTTTAAAAATATTCTTAACTGTATCAGAATCTTTCAGAATCCTCAAAACTCTTTTGAATTCTGCTCTAAATTTCTAATATCTTCTGGTCTCTTTCAGACTTTTTTTGAAGAGTTTCGAGAACTCTAGAAATTTTAGGAAAATTTTGAAAAGAGCCTACAAGATTCTTAAAGATTATGAGAGTCTTTTGCAGATTTTAGAGGGTTCTAAAAGATTTTGTAGAATTCTGGAGTTCAGAATATTCAGTTCAGAATATTCTGGAGGATTTTAGAAAATTCTGAAACAGTCTAGTATATTTTTTTTTTAATATTAAAAAAATTTGGGAGATTCTTTCAGATTTTATAAGATTATAGGAAAACCAATAAAAAAGGATTCTAGAACATATTCTAATGTTTTAGAATTTTCCAGAGATTTCTTGATTATTCCAGACTCTTCTAAAACCCTCTAGCATTTCCTAGAACCTTATAAAATTTTCCAGGATTTTTTAAAACTCTTACAAAAATATCCCGACTTTTTCAGAGTTTTAAAATCTTCTAAAATCTTTAAAAACAAAAACCAAAACCTATTATGATTTTTCAAAATATTCTAGACTGTTTCAGAATCTTTCAGAATCCTCAAAAATCTTTTGTAATCTGCCCTAAACTTCTAATATCTTTTAGTCTCTTCCAAACTTTTTCTGAAGAGTTTCGAAAGCTCTAGAGAATTTTAGGGAAAATTTTAAAAAGAATCTAGAAAATTCTTCAGGATTATGAGAGTCTTTTGCAGATTTTGGAGGGTTCTAAAAGATTCTGCAGAATTCTGGAACAGTCTAGTATATTTTTTAAAGAATTTTATTATTAAAGAATTTTGGGAGATTCTTTAAGATTTTATAAGGTTAAAGGAAAACCCAGAAAAAAATATTCTACAAAACCTAGAAGATATTAGACGGTTATGGAAGAGTTTAGAAGATACAATTATAGAAAATTTTGGAAGACGTTGAAAGAGTCCGGAAGATTTAGAGTCAGTTTAGAATGATTTAGAAAATTTTTAAAAATTTAGGAAAAGTTTTGAAGTTTCTAGAAGATTCTAGAAAACTCTGAATCTCTAAGGTTTTAACGGGGGGTCAACCGCTTCGATATTCCTCGCACACTTGCGAAATATTCCCATATATTCCGCCAATATTTCTATATATTCCCAGATATTCTTCATATTCTTGAAATTCCGCGTATTCCTAAATATTCTGAAATATTTCAACATATTCCCAAATATTCTGACATATTTTAAGGCATTTCTCGTATATTCTCGATATTCATCATATACTCACGAAATATTCCCATATATTTTGTCAATCCCTATACGTCAAACCATAAGTGTACTCCCAAATATTCTATATATTCCATATATTCTTATATATTCTGAAATATTCCGACATATTCCCAAATATTCAGTCATATTTTAAGGTTATTCCTGCTGCAGACAGATTTTTAAAGTTTTCTGCAATTTGGATTAATGTATATTCTGAAATATTCCCAAGTATTCTCCAATATTCTTAAGTATTCCGAAATCTTCATAAGCATTCCGAAATATTCCCACACATTTTCATATATTCCAAGTATTTCTTTATTTACATATATTCCCAAATATTCCCCAATATTCGTTGGGAACATATTCCTCATACACGCAAATTTAGAGTGGTTGACCCCTCGGGTTTTAATATCGTGGAACGCGGTTTTGAATGTCACAAGTTTCTATTTATTATCATTCTTGGAAAATTAATTTGAATTTTGAATCAAAAAGGGAAAAAAGGGAAAAATTCTCAAAAATAGGAATGTTAGGGGATCTTGAGGAAAATAGGGGGAAAATAGGGAAAAAGGGGGAATAGGGGACTGACTGTGATCCCTGGATTTGTAATCAAGGCAAATAATATAATTGAATTATAGATATTCACCGGGATCACAGCAGCTGGGTAGTTCAATTTTAGGAAAAATAGCGGGATATATTTTCGAAAAAATGGGATGTTTTTAAAGAAAGGGGAATTTTTTTATTAAAAATACCAAGGAAGTGAATAAATATGAATAAATGAAATGTTTATAGAAGCAGGGGAAAAAATAACCAAAATTAGTTTCAATGCATTTTGGAAGAGGCAGCAATACATTTTTTAGAAAAAATTATTTTCAGTCAAAATTATTTATCTAATAACAATTATTTGGCATTTTGGATTTTTTCTTTAATCTTACTAAACATTCGTAATTTTTATCCAATCTTAATGAGCAATAGCTCATTTTGTTCATTAGAACATTTTTTACAATTCTGTTCGTTGAATTTAAAAAAAATAATTTGTTTATGGTTTGTTAAATAAACAAATTTTGTACAGTTTATAGTTTCTAAAAAAATTATTTTAAATAAAATTCAACGAACAGAATTTTAGAAAATATTCCAATTAACAAAATGAGCTATTATATAAGATAGCAATGTTGACCAGGGTTTAAATATTCAGTTGAAGATGTAAGTAATCAACACTGTCTACTTTACTTACATCTTCAACTGAAAATGAGCTATTGTTCATTCATATTGGATACAAATTACGAATGTTCAATAAGATTAAAGAAAAAAACAAAATGTCAAAGATTTAAAAAAAAAACAAATAATTTTGACCCAAACTAATTTTTTCTAAGAAATGTATTACTCACTGAAAAAAATGGTTAGTTGGACCAACTATTTTGGTTTGTGACATACGCCTCTACTACTTTATTAGTTGGGACAACTATTTTATTAGTAGGCGTAACTATTCAGTTTGTTGCAACAATAATTTGAATAGTTACATCAACTAATAAAAGCTTGTAAATACTGAAGTAGTTTCTCCAACTACTAAATTAGTTTCTCAAACTGCTAAAGTAGTTTCTCCAACTACTAAAGTAGTTTCTTCGACTACTAAAGTAGTTGGCCCAACAACCCATTTTTTCAGTGCTGCCTCTTCCAAAATGCATCGAAATTAATTTTGGTTCTTTTTTTCCTGCTTCTATAAACCATTCTTTAGAGGGGTTGAGCATCCTTAACTAACTATAAGATATTTTCTTCCTAACTGGAAAAAGAATAAAAAATAATTGTTTAATAATAGATTTAAAATTAATAGATTTAAAAATTTCACGGTTGAAGCACAGAAATGAATTTATTGTTTAACTTTAAAAAAAGTAATCGAAACGTATTTTAAATCTGATTAAACTTAATGAAATAATGAGGGAATAGAACATTGCAAATAAAGTAAATTAAAAGTTTTTTAAATAACGATGCAAAATTTTTAAATCATATTCAAAACTTTATTTTTAAATGATAAAAAAATAAATTAATGATAGTTGTCAGCAATTGCTATTTTTGAATGTAATAAATTTCTACCTTTTTATGATAATTCTTGAAAAAAAACTTGAAAAACCGAAAAAAAAGAAAAAATGGGGAAATATCTCAATTTAAGGGATTTTAGGGATTTTCAGTAATATAGGGGAGAAAAGGGGGAATAGGGGAAGAAAAGATGAATAGGGGACTGACTGTGATCTCTGTAATTCATGAAACTGGAGAATAAATAAAAACTGTTAGATGCTTCTCAGGGGAATGTGATAAATGTGCAAGACTTGAAATTTCATGGAAATCACACTTCTGTGAAATTCCGAATCACCTCACGTCTCCAGGAGACATCAGTTTGCTCGACTCGATCCTGGTTTTGTAACTCCTTTGGACGAGTGTCAAGAGTCCATTGCCAAGGTCCCTTGCGAATGCGTAAGCGGATGCCTATTAGCGTGCATCTTCCTATCGACTTGCCTCGTCACTCATCCATCATTCCTCCACGTAAGCCTTGTCTTTGTCACTAATTAAATATTTACTACCTATCCTGGGAACTCACTTAACATATGTATACTTTTGAATCTGACTGTATATAAGCAGAAATTATTTTTAATTCAACCGTAATATGTATTTTAAATTTGGAAACGACCAAATTTGGATTGTTTGAAAGTTAATAAGTATTTAAACTTCATGGAGAAAAAAATTTGCTAATTAACTACAGTAATCTGCTAAAATAGGAACAGCAAATATTTTTTCTGTGATATTTACAGAAAGGATGCAACACCTTTATTTTTATCAATCAATGTTGAACATTTTCTAATTTTGACATATTCACGGAGAAAAATGGAGTGTTAAACTGACACTCTGGAGGGCTGTCCTATAGTTGAACCTCAAATATATTCAGTCTAACTATCTAGAGTGTCAAACCGATCTTCTTCATGTTCAACTTGAATATTCGAATATTTAAGTTGACTATCTTAGAGGGCTATCCCATAGTTAAACCTACAGAGTGTCAGTTTGACACTCCATTTTTCTCAGTGTTTTTTTAGCCAACTAAACAGAAGGAAAATCTGATTATTTTGCTAACGTTATATTGTATAATATCGTGAATGTCCGTAGTGTTGCTATAAAAGACAAATAATAATAACTTGAAATTTATTATAATAGCACAAAAGGCACAGGATTACAGTTATCACATACTATTACTTTTCCATCGAATTTAATGATTTCATAATAACAATCCACGAAGATTGAGACCTATAAAAGTGCACTTTTGCACCTGTTTCCGTATGACGTTGAAAGATCGTTACCGAATAGCTTCACTTTTTTTTTTACTTTTTCCAAGCTCGAGTTGTGCGTGTCTCAAGTTTTGCGCAATAGGCCTCACAGGCAGATAAACTTTACGCATTTCTTTTTATCCCGGTTTACATGTACCTGCGACTGTTTTCTGCAAATTGAACTATTTTCATCGACGTGAACGGAACCGTTAAGCATTTTTTTTTATCATTTTTATTAAGAGTGATTAATGTGCTCTGCACAAGCTGGAATTCAAAATGGAACTTGATCTTTTAAAATTGTTGACTCTGTCTAATGATTCATTATTTTATTTCATAACTATTGTTTTTATCATAAATGACTCATTATTTTATTTCACAACTATTGTCTTTATCATAAATATTAATAGGAAAAAGAATTTTCTAAAGGAAGAAATTGCATTTAATAATTTATAACGAATATTAAACAATTATCTTGTAGTTAATGGCTTAAGTGAAGAAGGCAATAAATTTCTTCTTCCCTCTTCGCAAATCACTTCAGATTTCAAATAGATGGAGATTTACTTCACAGTTTAAAGAAATATTTTAGACACGCGTTTCTTGCTTTCTTCCGCATAAAAGTTTAAGTGCGCATTGCGTAAGAATTGCGAGGTATGACGATTCTGTTACACTTTTTCGCTAGATCTTTTCTCTCTACGATTAAGGTCCAATTCGTGCAAATATTTATAATTAAATAATGGTGTAGAAAACTCCCGTCAACTGCAAATTTCGAATATTTTTCACTTTTTTCTTAAATTCTTAGGTATTTAAACATTAGAAACAATCTAAGTTTGAATGTTTCCCAACATTGGAAATCAGTAAAAATTTGAAGATAAAAAAAGTGAAATTAGTAAAAGTGTTTTCAATTCTAAAAATACAATTAGATAGAGAACAGCTATTAGAGTAGTTACAAGGATACAGCTAACGTTCTATCTATTAGCGATAACTATCAGTCTGCACTCTAAGGCATGTTTATAAATGCTGGTCCTTCAAAGGTCAGTCAGAATTGGATCAGTGAGCTATACACACGTATTACAAATTGCTATTACCGCATAAAACCGTCACGATTCACGCACACGTTCTTAAAAATCATAAATGTGCGTCTAACTTGCGTGCAGTTACTGCATAATAAGGAGAAAGATATTACACGAAAGCTCAACACGAGAGTGTTGCATAGAGTTTGCGCAATTCAGATACATAGGCTTTTCATGCTCCAGTGATGATTTCATATTTAGACAGTGTTAGACTATTAAATACATGCTTCAATTCAAGCGAGAAAATGCTAAACCGATCTTCTTATACATCTTTATATTAAATTTATTATTTATCTAAACTTCTAACGATTTTATCTAACAAGGTTTCATGTTCGTAATTTTAACACCTTGGGGTTAGAGTTTGCTAACATGTATGACATTTTAAGACTTCGCGTAACGAGAAGAAAGTTTCATATTAAAAAAAAATCAAATTGCTATTTATGAAACTTAAATGTTAAAAGGATTGGAATCTGAGTCAAACCAGGTCAACTGTATCACAAAATTTTCCATGAAAACCCAAATTATGAAATAAATGATATATTCGTGAAGTATTCGACCATACAAAAAAGTAATTTGAAGGATTTTTTGATATTCCTTTTTTTGTTTGTTATTTTGTTACATAAACATTTGAACATTACTTTCTTGCAAAAAGCATAAGTCAAATTTGGTTAATGATAATCCAGTGAAATTTTTATGGATTGTAGATAAATATCTTCCCTTTCAAATGAAACAGACAAGAAACCAAAATTTGTTTAAAAAACGTATTTTTAATAACAATTTTATAAACAATTGGAAATTGTTATGTGTTCTCCATACGCGACTGGGCTGAAATTTTACATACATGTGGAATAAACCTTCAGCTTCAAGTTTCTGAAGAAAAAAAATTGTATTTGACCTTGGAAGTGTCGAAAACGAATTTTTTCTTTGCGCCGTACATCGGCCGGCGGGCTCGGCGCTGTAGCCAGGCGCGGCACTTGGATCGGGATTCAATGTGATAATGTGTCGGTACGAAATTGGGAAGATAGAAAACTTTCATTGTACACTGTCATTTAAAAGAAATGTAATTATTTTTGTATCAAGTTCGAAAAATACAAAATCAGGAAAGCAAACTTCGATCAAACAAAAAACAAATACGATATACTTTACATAAAATTGCTGCAAAACAATACTAAAAAAAAATCTACAAATCTTGGGTCTTTTGAAAAAAAATTTACACTGAACTGTTGTTCTGTTTTGTGCTGAAAAGTGGTGATACTGACGGGTATTTTTTATAGTAATTGCTTGGCTAAAACGAGTTTGCAATTTTTCTTCGTGGGCATTGTGTTCAGCATGGGAACAAAAGTCAAAATCAATGCTTTTGAAAAACACTTTGGCCCATTGGAAAAGACTTTTAGGAGAGTTCAAGTAGTTCCCATCAAAATGTTGCAAACTTGCTCTATAAGCATGTCTTTTGACAGCACCTCCAATCCCATCACACGCCTCTTTTCTATGCGCAGTCGCGAAAAAATTCCGCTCTGCTTTCATACCGAAATCTTTTTTATGATTTACAAGATTCACAAAGTTCTTTGTAAATCATAAAGATTTCGGTATGCAAGCAGAGTGGAATTTTTTCGCGATTTCGCTTGGAAAAGGGGCATGTGATGGGATTGGAGGTGCTGTCAAAAGACATGCTTATAGAGCAAGTTTGCAACGTGTTGATGGAAACTACTTGAACTCTCCTATCAGTCTTTTCCAATGGGCCAAAGTGTTTTTCAAAAACATTGATTTTGACTTTTGTTCCCATGCTGAATACAATGCCCACGAAGAAAAATTGCAAACTCGTTTTAGGCAAGCAATTACTATCAAAAATACCCGTCAGTATCACCACTTTTCAGCACAAAACAGAACAACCGTTCAGTGTAAATTTTTTTCAAAAGACCCAAGATTTGTAGATCACGTCATTGTCAAAAAAAAAATAGGGATACTTTTTTTTTTAGTATTGTTTTGCAGCAATTTTATGTGAAGTATATCGTATTTGTTTTTTGTTTGATCGAAGTTTAAAGCTTTCCTGATTTTGTATTTTTCGAACTTGATACAAAAATAATTACATTTCTTTTAAATGACAGTGTATAATGAAAGTTTTCTATCTTCCTAATTTCGTACCGACACATTATCACATTGAATCCCGATCCAAGCGCCGCGCCTGGC
>JBAGKK010114117.1:0-25463 GCA_037177015.1 Euceroptres primus
GTGTATTTTTGAAGGTTATTGTCCATAGAAAAATATGACATAGATGCTAAATCATAGAAATGTATACATATCTCTAGTGACATCTATGAGTAAAACCGGCAAATTTCAACTAACACCCCTGGTAAATGCTTCTGCAGAATTCTGAAAATTCTGGAGTTCAGAATATTCTTGAGGATTCTAGAGAATTCTGTAAAGTTAGTATATTTTGTAGAATATGAAAGAATATCCGAAGATTCTTTAAGATTTTGTAAGATTATTGTAGGAGAAGCTAGAAGATTCTGAAAGATTATGGAAGAATCCAAAAGAATCTAAATTATTATAGAAGAATCTGTAGAACAGTTTCGAATATTTTGGAGAATTTTTACAGGTTTTAGATAAGTTTTGAAGATTCCGGAGTATTCTAGAAATGACTAAAAGATTCTAGGAAGTTATGGAATAGTTCAAAAGATTTTAGAGGACTTTAGTAGATTCTGGAACAGTCTAGAATATTTTGTAAAATTTAAATAGGTTTGGAAAAAATTTTTGAAGATTAAGAAGACTGCGAGAGTTTGAAAGATTATGGATCAGTCTGAAATTCTAGAGAATTCTAACAGATTCGGAAAAATTCTTTAACATTATGGAAGATTTTAGAAGAATCTGGAGAATTCTGGAAGGCTGAGGGACAGAATAGAATTTTAAAGAATTTTAACAGTTTTCCAATAAGTCTTAAAGATTCTGAAAGATTTTAGGAGATTTTGGGAGTCTTTAAAGATTTTTGAAAATTCTAAAAGATTCTGGAGAATTCTGGAAACGTTTAGGAGATTCTAGAAGGTTATGGAATAGTTCAGAAGATTTTAGAGGAGTTTAGGAGATTCTGGAACACTAGAATATTTTGAAAAATTTAAATAGGTCAATCTTCAAAACATTTTGAAGATTAAGAAAACTCTGAGAGTCTGAAAGATTATGGATCAGTCTAAAATTCTAGAGAATTCTAATAGATTCGGAAAAATTCTTGAACATTATGAAAGATTTTAGAAGAACCTTGAGAATTCTGGAAGGCTGAGGGACAGTATAGAATTTTTAAGAATTTTAACAGATTTCCAATAAGTCTTAAAGATTCTGAAGGATTTTAGGATATTTTGGGAGTCTTTAAAGATTTTTAAATATTCTTAAAGATTCTGGAGAATTCTGGAAATGCTTAGGAGACTCTAGAAGGTTATAGAATAGTTCAGAAAATTTTAAAGGATTTTAGGAGATTCTGAAACACTCTAGAACATTTTTAAAAATTTAAATAGAATTTGAAAAAAAATTTGAAGATTAAGAAAACTCTGAGATTATGGAAGATTATGGATCAGTCTGAAATTCTAGAGTATTCTAATAGATTAGAAAAAATTGTTGAAAATTTTAGAAGATTTTAAAAGCCTTGAGGATTCTGCAAAACTGTGGGACAGTAGAGAATTTTTTGAAGAATTTTGACAGATTTCTGATAAGTTATGAAGATTTCGAAGATTCATTAAACTTATATTTCTTATAATTTTTGGAAAATTAATCGGAACTTCGGATAAAGAAAGGGGAAAAAGGGATGCAATTTTCAAACAAAGATATTTTAGAGGATTTTGAGAATAAAAGAGGAAAAATAGGGGAAAAGGGAAATAGGGGTCTTACTGTGATCCCTCTTATTAACTTCATTCTACACGAGAATAATATATTTTTCTGCAAACTCAATAAGATATATTTGTATTTAGTTATCATGTAGACTAAAATAACATTGGTTGAATTAAATAAATCCAAATTTCATTTATATATAATTAGAAAAAATTTGATTGGTTGAATCCTAGAAAGATTCTTCTAACATCTGCACTTAAAAAATATCCCTAACTTATTAGTTGATTTTTTTAAGAGTACACTATTTTTAAATATTCCTCTAATAGTCTAATAAAGTCATCTGATAAAATCTAATCCTCGCAAGAAGACAAAATCCCAAGCCTAACACCCTGTCTCTGTCCTTGTGTTGCAGAACGTGCGCGGAGGGCAGGGACAGATACCAGCTCACTCTCAATACCAAGAAATATACTTCCCATCCACATCCTCATCATCCTCTCATCAACAGAATTCGGGTAGCTCATTGGTTCTTCAGCGTCATCGGGCGACAACATATCGACCTCTTCTTCGTCGTGACGATCAGATCCAAGTTGTACAATCAGTTGGCTACAGAATACCTAAAAATCTCCAACTTCAGGATCGTCTACTTGATCAGTATCAGCAGGTCCAAGGACCCTATCGACAGCTTCATCAACTCCATCAAGAATCTCCTGGACTCCAGGTTACAAACAACCCTCTCCCAGGTTTAGATCAGCTGCGCCAATTAACAACTGTTCAATCTGGTCAAGTTATTTCGCAAAACTATCAGGAATCCTTGGAACAAGTTCATCCCAGACATCCCCAGGCTGCAGCGCAAAGGCGCATCGACGAGGACCGAAACTCTCGTTTCTCTGCTAACGTGCATCGCCCAAGGGAGATTGTGCCGTCTCAGTTCGCCCAACCACAACAAACATCCCATTCTAGACTTCAACATGCCTCTTACGTTCGTTACTAATTTATCCGAGCTACAAGCAAGAACGATTCAAAATGCTCGAGTCCTTAGAGATTCAGAGTGCAGCTGTTGGATAGGGCGCACTGTGGGAAAAAAGCACCTTTTTTGAACAAAAATCGGCCGAAAGTACAATTTTTAACGGATTTTGATGTTTTTCTTTAGAAATGACCGTAAGCCTTCCAGGTGTAACAAGTGACTGCGAATATTTCACTCTGACTAAAAAATTGTTTAATTAACAACAAAGTTTAAATTTTTTTTGTCTAACTTTTCAGTGATACCATTTCTTTTAAGAATTTCAAATTTATTAAAACAGGTCATAAATCAATGTAATGACTAACTGAAAATAATGTTCAGTAGGTTAGAGTAAGAAAAAAAATTGTTTACAATGTTATAAACAAACTACTGAACAAAAGTCATTTTTTCGTGATTCGCAATGATTAGCTATTTTAAATCCATAGATTTTGTACGAAATATGACAGATAATAATGTGCGCTTACAATAAGTTAAGAACAGCTGCTGTTTACCAATTATTTAAACAATTTTTATAAACAAATGCACACTTTAACCATTTTTTCTTGAATAGGCTTAATTTCTTTTTTTGGCGGAATCAACTTAAAATGTTTTGCCAAAGACTCCTTGCTGTTATATTTTTTATAATTACAAAAACTGTAAATTATATAAACAATTTTTATTAAAAAATGCACATTTTAAACATTTTTTCATGAATAGGTCTAATTTTTTTGCGGAATTAACTAGAAATGTCTTTCCAGGGACTCCTTGCTATTATATTTTTCATAGCGACAAAAAGTATTAATTATATAAACAATTTTTACAAACAAACACACATTTTAACCATTTTTTCAAGAATAGGCTTAATTTTCGTTAAAAGAATTAATAGCTTCTATCAATTTGAAATATATGGTAGCAAAGAGTCTTCGGCAAAACATTTCGAGTTGATTCCGCAAAAAAATGAAGCCTATTCATGAAAAAGTGGTGAAAATGTGCATTTGTTTATAAAAATTTTTTATATAGTACCGGCCAGAAATATGTGTACACCTGTTTTTTGTGAGGTGCATAAGTTCTCATAATTTTTATAATCTACGAGATAGGATTTTTTCCATAAAATAATACGAAAGCTATCAAAATTCTGCGTAAAAGAAGCCCAAGGTGAAGTTATTTTGTTCATTCTGTAAGAAACTAATGCAAAATAGTGCATTTTTCGATTTTTCCTAAAAATTGCAATAACTTACAATATAAATAATATTTTTTAATGTTCTTAGACTTATTTTAAAGTTAAGTCTCCCTATAATTTCATGAATGTATGATGAGAACTCTCCGATCTTTTCCCCGATTTCGCCAAAGACTGAAGTTGGCACAGAAGAGTTGTAAAATTTCGAATAAAGCGAAAACTCTGAAAAATTAATTTGATAAAATGTAGAAATTAATATTCCTATGTATTCTAACAAAATTGATTAAAATCTAATATAGACTGATTTTAAATATTTTTCTATGAATTTTTCTATACGTTATTGAAATTTTACAACTTTTCTATGCCAACTTCAGTCTTTGGCGAAATCAGGGGAAAAAATTAGAGAGTTCTCTTCATAAATTCATGAAATTTTATGGAGACTTAACTTTAAAATGAGCCTAAGGACATTAAAAAATGTTATTTATTTCGTAAGTTATTGCAATTTTTAGGACAAATCGAAAAATGCACTATTTTTGCATTAGTTTCTTACATAATCAATAAAATCACTTCGCCTTGGGCCTATTTTATGCAGAATTTTGAAAGCTATCGTATTATTTTTGAAAAAATTTTATCTCGTAGATTATAAAAATAATGAGAATTTATGCATCTCACAAAAAACAGGTGTCCTCATATTCCTGGCCGGTGGCCGGTACTGTATAATTAACAGTTTTTGTCATTCAGAGAAATATGATAGCAAGGCGTTCCTGGAAAGACATTTCTAGTTCATTCTACAAATAAAAATTAGACCTATTCATGAAAAAATGGTCAAAATGTGCATTTGTTTATAAAAACTGTTTATATAATTAACAATTATTGTCATTATGAAAAATATGGCAGCAAGGAGTCTTTGGCAAACATTTCGAGTTGATTCCGCAAAAAAAATGGTTAAAGTGTACATTTGTTTATAAAAATTGTTTAAATAATTGGTAAACAGCAGCTATTCTTAAATAATTATAAGCGCACATTATTATCTGTCATATTTCATACAAAATCTATGGATTTAAAATAGCTAATCATTGTGTATCACGAAAAAATTACTTTTGTTCCATAGTTTGTTTATAACATTATAAACAATTTTTTTCTCACTCTAACCTACTGGACATTATTACTGGACATTATAAACAATTTTTTTCTCACTCTAACCTACTGGACATTATTTTTATTTAGTCATTACATTGATTGATGACCTGTTTTAACAAATTCGAAAATCTTATTATTCATGAGAAAATGGTAAAAATGTGAATTTGTTTATAAAAATTGTTTATATAATTAACAGTTTTTGTCACTATGAAAAAATGGTCGAAATGTGCAATTGTTTATAAAAATTGTCTATATAATTAACAGCCCTGCAAAAAACTTTAAATTAAAAAGTATTGCTTGTCATTCAGGAGATGTCTGAAATTCCGCTTTTCGAAAAGCTCGCATTGGGACTCCAACCAATACTTTTGAATACGAGGTTTGCGAATGGCATGCCTAAATCTTGCATACATTTGAATGCGAAAAAAATTATAAGTAAAATGAATACTTTTTAATGCGAGAATTCGCATTAGTGCGAATGCGATTAAATACCTTTGAATCTTTCTAATATAAAAATATTTTTTAATGAGAAAGCGTCGCATTCAAATGTTTTCGAACTGTCTACAAGTAATGCGAATTAAATAAGAATTAATGCGAATGCTGTAAAAAGAGGGATTAAATCGCATTAAAATATTAATACATTTCAATACTTTCCAAAACGGCATTTTATGCAGGGAATTTTTGTAGTTATGAAAAATATGACAGCAAAGAGTCTTTGGAAAAACATTTCAAGTTGATTCCGCAAAAAAAAAATAAAGCCTATTCGGAAAAAAATTATTAAAATGTGCATTTGTTTATAAAAATTGTTTAAATAATTGGTAAACAGCAGCTAATCTTATCTAATTGTGAGCGCACATTATTGTCTGTCATATTTCATACAAAATCTATGGATTTAAAATAGCTAATCATTGAGAATCACGAAAAAATGTCTTTTTCATAACATCTACATTGAAAATTCGACTTTTGATGCCTGTACAGCGGGGCGAAAGCAGCAGTTTCAACTGCTTAGTGACAGAGTCACATCACGAATTGCAGTTTCTGTCAGCTGTTTTTTATTTTTAACCTTATGGTTGTAACTGCTACTTTCGCCTCACTGTACAGGCATCGAGTCGAATTTTCAATTTAAGTGTTATGAAAAATTGTACGCGTGACTTGGGGAGAAGCAACGATGTCAACTCGTGTGATATATGCCCTCACTTCGCTCGGGCATCTAACCTCACACTTGAAGAAATCGTTACCTTTCTCCCCTAGTTACGTAATATACTACTGTTCAATAGTTTGTTTATAATATTATAAACAATTTTTTTTCTCACTCTAACCTACTGGACATTATTTTTAGTTAGTCATTACATTGATTTATGATCTGTTTTAATAAATTTGAAAATTTTAAAAGAAATGATATCACTGAAAAATAAGGCAAAACTAAGTTTAAACTTTATTGTTAAATAACAAATTTTTCTTTAGTCAGAGTGAAATATTCGCAGTCACTCGTTATACCTGGAAGACTTACAGTCATTTTTAAAAAAAAAACATCAAAATCCGTTAAGAATTGTACTTTTGGTCGATTTTTGTCCAAAAAAGGTGCTTTTTTCCCTCTTTGGGGCGGCTCAAAAGAAAAAAATGTTTTCCTTTTTGATCACTCATTTCATAATTTTGATACGATAAAGGTATAAGTATGCTTGAGCTTGGAAGATTGATTTGAAAATTGGCGATTTTGTCGACATTCGAGTTTTTGAATATACAACTTTAGAAATGACCCATTCAGACAATTTTCAACTTAAACAGTTGGATTTGGGCTTAAAATGTCAGGAATTAACTCAAGTATATGATTCTATATGTTTAACTGTAACCTAACATAATAGGTCCTTTTTAAATAGCTATATAAGATTCTAAGACCCAAAAACTTTAAAGTTCCTGGACCAGGATTAAATTTTGTTTTAGTCTGAAAAAAATTGTCGATTTATTTCTTGTCAAATGAAAAAAGATTATGGGGTGAGTGATCAAAAAGAAAAATATTTTATTTTTTTGAACTACCTTACTGTTGTGTTGAGCTCCAGAGTGAAATCTCTGAAAAGGATAAAATTCTCTGAATTTTTTTCAGTTTTATGATCTGTTGTTAGCTGATGGTATTAGAGTTGCTCATTTGAAACATCGATACTAACTTCTTCTTTCAATACTTTCTAAAAGTTTTCTATAATAAGGTGATGAATGACCATACCTACTTTCACCTACTTTTGTTTAGACTGAAAATCCCTGGGAAATATTTTTCCGAATTATATCAAAATATACCCTATTTGTAAACTGATTAAGAAAATGTTGGGTTGGGAAAAATCTCAAAATCCGGAGTTAAGAAACGTCATATTTTGAAGCAATCCAAAAAATATCAGAGAATATTTTTTAATATTTATGGAATTTTCGTGCAAACGTTAATTTTCTTATCAGAAGATACTCATTTTATTGATATTTATTAATAATTCATTTCTAACCCTTTAGTGCTCACTGTGCTAAATTTGGCACATTAGGGTGACGACTATTTTTTAAATATCTTCTTTCTAAATGTGTATCAGTCAAAATTTTCACTGATTTCAATCAGTGATCCATTTCTAGCTAATTAATCAGTGAATTTTGACTGGTTTTCAGTGCTGGTTTTCAGACTGAAACTCAGTCAAAATTCACTGATAAATTATTTAGAAATGGTTCATTTAATAAAATTAGTGAAAATTTTGATTGTTTCAGACTTTGAGCTTTATAATTATAATTTTAAAAATTTCAAAAATTTTGACAAGCACAAGTGCATCCTAAAGAAGGGTTTTTAAATTTAGATAGAATTAGATAGAAAAAAATTATTTTTTTTCTTTGGTTGCAAAAATTGAAAAATTAAAATTTTCAAAAATGTCATTTTTACAGAAACACATGTAGAAAAACATATACCACTCGAAAAAAGTTAATTTTATTTGCTTAGAAAGAGGTGCGGTCCTAAAAGGGTGTAACTAATTTTTAAAACATTCTATTACTCAAGATGAAAACATTATTCAGAATGTCTTCTAATAAAAAAATACTGCCTAAATCTAAAAAATTCCATGCTCTAATACTTTTTGCATTTAAAGATTTTAAGTTTATCCCAGTCAAAGCAATAGTAAATATTTTTTATTTAATTCCAAATCTGAACTCCTTGAATTTTGAAACCTTTTTCAATTGGATAGGTTTTTTATTAATTAAAAGCTTTTAAATTTAAACCAAGTCAAACTTGAATACTTCTTCTGATTTCAAAATAAATTTTTCATGATGAACATTTTGGAAATGGAAAGGCTTTCAAAATTAATATTTAAGAATTTGATTGTTTTTAAATTCGAAAGTTTCCCTCCTTAGATACTTTCAAAGATTTTTAATGAAAATTACTTCAAGTTGCAAAAAAATAATAAACCGAAAAAAAAACTTTTTTCGATTAAACGCATGAAACTGTAATGAGTAATTTCTTATAGTAAGAAGACAAAATCTGGAAACTAAAATGGCAACAAAAAATTAATTTTTATTTTATTCTAGTTACCCAGGTTTTTTTTAATCCGAAAAAATTAAGATTTGGTTTTCTTATTAGGAGGCAAACAATGGTTTTTTGCTCCTCTAAATACATATGATTTTTGTGACTTAGCAAAATGTTAGATATAGTTTCTTCAATTCAGATAATATTCGTTAAAATCATTTTAATGCAATTCCCCCCCCCCCCCAAAACAGATTTTAACTTAAATTACCCTAAGAAATAAATTCTCTAATTTATTTATAATGGTACCAAAAATAAAAATTATGAAACAATAAAATAAAAGTAAAACTGAATTTATAATAAAATAAAGATTCTGACCTATTGTGTCTGGAACGACTAAAGTTTTTAGCTGAATAAACTGTTGGTCTTTTGTTAAATACGATCAAGTTGCAAAAGTGTTGGGACGTGTCACAGCTGTACTCTCAATCTCCAAACTACTTTGGAAACTTCTTGGAAGATAAGGCTTCTATTCGATGTTGTAAATCCTCTTATTTATTGAAACGTCACTGGCAAGTGCGATATTTATTGTAAGGAGGATCTGACATCAGTTTTATAAATATTTAGGTTACGTAACATTAAGAAATGTTCTCCAAAGTGCACGCTTAATAATAATTACTATGGATACATTTGTCAGTGTAGCTGCTGGATTGCAGTAGATTTTTTTAGAATTTGCACAAGGAGAGACATCTGCACCACTTGTCCCGTGAATAAAATAAATCCTTATATTATAAATCTGAATTTTCGAAATTAATTAATTAATTATAATATGTTGATTCAAATTTTCCAAATATTCCAATTAAAAAAAAATACCAAAGCCTTTTTGGATAACTCATGTATTAATTTAACCAATATATAATGAAAGAGGAAAGAAAAAGAAATGAATTTTTAAATACTCGCTAGAATTTAAATATGTGTATTTATTGCTAAATTATTATTTATTTTCATTAAATAAATTAAAGGCAAATCGACTCTATTTGAATTAAATTCGAAAAATTCCATGATTAAAAAATCTTTATAAAAACTCACTTCAAGGCCATGAATTTTGACATTATTGAAAACAACTTTTTGCTCGTCAAAAAAGATTGCATAATAAAATCAGCTAATTATCATATTCATATTATGTATTTATTCTCAGGACAAGTGAAAGTGATCAAAAAAGCTGGAGGACTCGGCGATTAAGAATTAAGGAACGATAATGAGTGATACGATTTCGACTGTGATAATGTGATTCGATTTAAAGAGAGAAAAAATGTTTGGGCTAAATTTTTTAAAAACATTCACCTGAATGGTGCCACGATTTTTGAATGTATAGCCATTTTTTCAAACAGGGTGCGATATAAAAATGTGACGAGATGGACGATTGATTTGACGTCGATAAACAATCTGTTCTTCCAGTCTAGGCCAGTGTTTCTTGTCTTAAATTTTAAGCCTTTACTTATTATACTTGTATTATGTCATATAGACACTTCATTTTTTGTTTATTTTTTATAGACGGTTTATTTTTTATAGGCACTTTATATTTTTGTATACGCTTTTATTTGCACTCGCACACAGTATTAAATTAAGCTATATACTATAAGATATATATTTTTATACTTTTTTGTACTTTTGTACTTGCTACCTTTGTTCAATAAATTTGATCACTTTATAAATGAAACTTCTGACATTGAGTACTTTTATAATATTTTTAAAAAGTGAAGTAGAAAGTAAAAACCAATCCTTTTGCATTTAGTTAACAATCCTCTAAAAAGTTTTTGATGAAGTTAAAAAAGAAAATGAGGGATTTATCTTATAAATGATTTCAGTCGAAACTCAACTGCGAAGTTCTCGAGGATAGTCTGGCTTTTGAAGTTCGATGGGCTGTTGCCGGAGACAGCATAGTCATTCAACTTGTCGGCAAGCTGGGTAAGTTCTGGTTTCAACTTTTAGAAGGGTCTATGGAGTTTAGTTCGATTGACCTCTCCAAACTTCCCAAATTTAAGTTTAAGCACGAACATGACTTTTAGTTAATATAATTACAAGCATTCGCATTTGTTTGTTAAATCATTATTTATTATACCATAAGAATATATAAATTAATAACATTCATTTTATAAAGTAGATTTAACTAAATTTTGTTCAAGTTCTTGGAGTCAATAATTTTTTATTCAAGAAAGAGTAAATTGAGTCAGATTTTTCTGAATTAAATACATTTTTTAATTCCTTGAAAGAAATTATTTGTTCAGCTAGATAATAGAAAAATTCTTTTATTTGACAGAAGAGTTGTATTCAGACTTTTTTAAACTCAATGTACCTTTGTTGTATTGAAATAATTCCATAAGTTTTTTTTTATTTTTGTCTTATACCCTAAAATCTCTATCCGAAATAATGTATCAAAAGAGCTTTCAAGATAATTTAATTTCAAAATTTATCCTTTGAATATTCTGAAGATATTTTCTACTGCAAAAAATTCAGCTAAAATGGAAAAAATAATCATGGTCAAGAGTCAAGATCAGAATGATATAAATAAAAATGATGAGAATGTAATAAGGAATCAAAAAAGGAAAAGAAATGGAATTTTTAAGATATATGAAAAATGTAGCCTCTAATAAAGTTTGAAGGTGAATGAAATGAATGATAAGTTTTGTCCTGAGTCTTGAGTTTATCTGAATCGCCAAACAAGTTTCATTTTCACTTTGACAGACACGAGTTCCACAGCATTACGAAATGCAAGGAGAAAGGCGTTCAGATGCAAGACCCCACCTTTATTATGGTGCTGCTCACATGCAACAAGCACATGTACTTTCCAAAATAGAATGTATTGGTGATATAAAGATACCTGCTTTCCCTCAATAAGAAACTTTTATATATATATCACCAACTAATTAGAACGCCCGTGAAACTGTTTACTAAATTGCATTCTTGCAAATCTTGACACACTTTCAGTTTATGTTGCTTACACGCCAAAGGGAAAAAATTAAATTACAAATTTACAAATATTAGATCTATAATATTTTCTCTTACTAAAACTCGATGAAATTAAAAAGTGTTTTCTAAATCCAGGATTAATCCAGTTGTTTTAGAAAAGTGTTAAATATTACATCTTTCTGTTTTCTTATTACTGACAATGATTTGTGAAAAGAATATCATTTTCTAATCCTTCGCACGAATTTGTTTATGAAATTTAGATGTTGGTCAATATATGTCATTTGGTCTCTCTGGAAATCCTGAAAGAAGTGTCATGCTTGGTGGAGACGTAGTAGTTGCTTGGGTGGACAAACAAACTCTTCAAGGATATGCAATCGATTACATCCTGGATGCCAAATCGCAATGCTCTGGAGGTCGTGGAAGCTGTCCAGATACTCGAATTCAAGTAAGAATACATCCCCTATTTCATCCCTCGTATTTAATAGATACCGAATTACTTTTCTGGTATAAAATCCCGTTGAAACTCAAACTGACTAGCTTCTGATTAATACTTTCCAATATTATTTATTTCTTACTTATTTCTTATTTAAGGATAACACCAACTCAGTCAGACTCCTAAACGCAGCGATGGTGAATGGCTATAGTATCGTGACGTATCAAAGGCCCTTAAAGGCAAACGATGAATTGGACCTTCAGATCAAGACTAATGGATCTCAAGCGATTATCTGGGCAATCGGTCCTCTCAATGAGAGAAACGAGGTCAGCTTTCACAGCGATTACTTGAAAACTGATCGCTTCATCGAATTCGGTAGACCACCTGCCTGGAATTGCCCCATGCCAGATCAGGAATCAGCTCGACCATTTGATGACAATTCCGACAAGGGCAGTTCGAATCAGGTACCTATCAAACCAGAAACCCTATCATCTTTGCTAGATTAAGTTCTTAACAAGATGAGTATTGTCTCTAAAATACATATTCTTCAGGGACTTGTAGCGACTACTAGACGACCACAACGACTACCTGCAACTCCAGCACCAGCTCCAAAAACTGATGCTTGGGAAATTCCAGACATTGAGTGCTATGAACCAGAAGATGGTGTCTTCTTTGCCCAAATGGGACCCACTGGAGGAAAACATGGATACCCAGCAATCACTGGTAGGTTTCTTACTTTTAATATTCAACTTAATTAACTTAGTTTCCTAAGTTTTAATACGATTTAATTTGAAAACACCAGGACACGTTGGTTGGGGAATATCTTGGTACATCAATGGACTTCTTATTCCTGAAATCCACGTTGTGAGAGGCAAGAAGTATAGCTTCGTGGTAGAGGGAGGTCAAAATCCAGAAATTCCTGCTCGTTACCATCCTTTCTATATCACTGATGATCCAGTCGGTGGATATCAACACAAAACTCCAGAAGAGAGATCGGTAAACTTTTTTTTGACCTTGTAAGATTAGTTGAGAAATATTTCTACCAAGTTTTCATTATTCTTCACTGCTCTACTGTTCCTTAGAAAGTGAAAATCTTTGCCGGAGTTCGTCGACAGAGAGGAACCGTTAGGCCAACTGGAGTTGGTCGACTTTGCAACTGGCTGCCGGATCAGACTCAGCCGTCAGCTGATGAGTTTGCTTCCTTTGGAGCTTACCAACGAACTTTGACACTTGAATGCGATCCAGGCGAACCAGGATTCGTAGAGTGGACGCCTGATGAGAACACACCAGACACGGTTTACTACCAGGTTTGTATTTAAGAAATTAATTTCAGAATCTCGAAGTGAGACTGTGGTCGATTTCTTCATAAATCGGTATTAAAATCAAGAACTTTGGTCTGGTTTGAAGGCTTTCAAAGGCTTATTTTATTATTTTCTAATAGTAGAGAGCTAAATCCCCTGATGATTCGATGCCTATAACTTCATAAAAGTAAACTTGGAAACTTCTATCTTTGAGAGTTCATATCTTTGAATCTCTATTCAAAGATTATAAACTCCTTGGAAAGAATAATAATATCTGGAAAACTTCAGAATTGTAAGACTGCATTATTTTTTGTGATTATTCAATATTATTAGAGACTATTGTCTCTTGTATTCTACTTCTAAAATGTCTCATCGCGAAAGCTTGATAAATATTTGCATTCATCAAGTAATTAGAAATATTTATAAGGTTTAGCTCAACAACTTTATAATTATTTTTGAATTTGGATCCTGTCCTACTAAAGATCTTTGAAATTGGAACGATTTTAAAATAAAGAAAATTCAAATGCAGAATAGTAAAAATTAGAGACAGATATTGGAAACTTAATTTGCCCATTGAAATCTATTTCTAAAATGTCTCCGCGAAAGGTTGATAAACATTTTCATTCATAAAGTAATTTGAAATATTTGTAAGGTTTAACTGAACAACTTTTCTCTCGATGTGAATCATTAAAATGGGGCAAAACACATGTTTTGACTCCATGAATAAAATTAAAAGCTTTTCACTATTATATCATACATAATTACATAATTTTTTAATCTCATCATGAATGAAGTCCATATGCAGCAATTCCTTATTAATAAACAATGATTCTTAAAGACTACAGAAAATTCGAGAGGAGAGATAAGAATTTGGTTAAATAGTTAACTGTGTTAGCTTGTTTAATCCATGTAATGACTACATACTGACGTGTTGAATATAAGTCTTGAGGAGGAGGCATTTGACTCTCGAAACGTCGACTTGGTTTTATTCTACAATAAAGGAGTTCTGTCTACATCTGGGTCCTTTTATTTGGTCTGAAGTATATCAGTTTCCATCCTTCTTATACTTTAAGCATTATCTATTTTTACTCAGAAGCATAACATTGCATTTTAACATCTATTAATTACAACAACTTTCTAATTATTTTTGAATTCGGATCCTGCCCTACTAAAGATCTTTGAAATTGGAACGATTTTAAAATAAAGAAAGTTCAAATTCAGAATAGTAAAAATTAGAGACAAGTGTTGGAAACTTAATTTGTCTATTGTAATCTATTTCTAAAATGACTCCTCGAAAGTTTGATAAACATTTTTCGAGACATTTTCATTCATTAAGTAATTAGAAATATTTATAAGTTTTAACTCAACAGCTTTCTAATTAAAATTGTTGAATTTGGATCCTGTCCTACTGAAGACCTCTGAAATTGAAACTGAAATAGCAATTGAAATTTGAAATTGAAACCATCATACATAAATCTTCAAATCCAGACCATGTCTTCTAAATAAATGACACCAAAGTTCAGAGAATAAAATGTGTATCAAATTAATTTTTTAAATGTATTTCAGTGTTTCACTCATCGCTATCTGGGTTGGAAGATCCACGTCCACGACAGTTGTGACACAAATGCAGCAGCAGCCAGCGAGACCCGGGAATCTTTCGCAGACTTGGAAGCCGAGCCAGAAGATGAAACTGACATGAAGAGTGGAGCTAGCATTCGCGTTTCGAGCAAGGTAACCCCCGCGCCTGAGTTCTTCCAAGAGCATCAAGAATACGGTCAAAAATATGGTCTTCGTCATCATTCTCATCATTCAGCGACTAACCCCAACAACCTAGGCTCCCATCCAATGCAACTAACCCGTACGCATGTGCCCTATGATCATCGTGACACTTATGAGCGCTTGCAGTTACCATCATACGGGAATCATGGCCTAAAGTCGACGTATAACCCTTCCGCCACCGTGAATTTCCATCATCATAAGGACATTCGTCACTCGCTTCCTTACTCCCGATTGAACGAGGAATTTTACCCTTCCTCTCATTACAGTGACAGTCAAGGTCCCTCGGAACCAGGAATTCCTTCTGTTGCGTACCCGCATCCTGGTCATTCGGTTATGGAACCGGAACAGGAGATCCATTCCTCTAACCAACAATCTAAACTCATTCCAGATTCACGACCTGGTGCGTACATGAACTACGGGACTATCAAATACCCCTATCCCCTTCAGGAACCACCGCAGCAGACCATCCTTTATTCCAGAACACCTCAACACATCTACCATCAGCCACCCAGAACGCAACTGATGATCCTCAGGAGACCTTCACAAATGCGTCGTCCTATGCCAGCTTCTATGGTTACAATGAACGCTCCCATGATGTCCTTGCAGTCCAGATCACCAGTCTTTATCGAGAGGAAGAAATCCGTCTACAGAAACCCCTCTATGAAGTTAATGTCCAGCAAGCACAATCTGCAGGTGACCAAATTGATGAAAATCGAAGGTAAACAACGCGCAAAGCTTGAGGCTAAGGTTTCCGATGCTGATCCCGCACCCAGTGTCTCCGCTGGTCTTCTTGGACTCTTGAAGCCAGCCAGGAACACAGGCTTCAATCCAGACTCCATCGTTATCGAAGGTGGCTTCAAACCCATTTTGAAGAATGTGGAACAGCCTGAGGCTCAAGAAAGGAATTCTGAAGTCTTGCAAAAGGACGAAGGTATCAGAGAAACCTCGGAATATAGATCTATCGACAACTTCGAACCTATGTTCATTCCTTCTCCTCCTGATCGCAACAGCAGCAAGAAGACCAAGAAGAAGGTTCAGAATCGCTTAAAAGTCAGACTCGATGACCTCGATGACATGGAGATGGCTGCAGACAGATTAGATTCGTATTATTTGCCACCTAATGCAGCGAAGAATGATGAACTCTCAGATAGTCTGGTTACTTATGACGGAAAGCGGGTGAAGGATTCCAGCCTTACACGCTCAGTTCCTAAGAGTGTAGAACGCCCGAGGAAGAAATTGACTTCGGATCTGCTCAGCAGGACTCCACAGTTTGGAAGGTTTAGAGGAGATCTTCCTCCGGCAATTCCAGGAGAAATTAGAACTGAGGACCTTGCTCAACTGGAACGAAGGAGAGTTGCATCAAAAGAAATTTCTGTTCCAGAGCTAACTCCAATCACTCATCATCACCGGTCTGGGAATACGAAGCTAACATTGGTTGAAAGATCGAAGAGGTCGCCTCAGGATGAGAGAAACAGTTCCAGTCAAAGTTACGATCGTAATGGGCACACTTATGATCACACTGGTTATGTGCAAGATCACGAGGAGTACGTGCATGATTACAGAGGACATGAACATAATAATGATCACAGTAATCATAACCATAGCAATCATGATCACAGTAACCATGATCACAATAACCATAATCATAGCAATCACGATCACAGCAGTCATGATCATAGCAATCATACGGATCATACTGGACATGATCATGATCACCATGATGGAAATTCTGCTTTAGCCAGTGCTGGACAAATGATTATCACCAATATCAAATACATCATTCTAACAGCCATTTTGTACTATGTCATTTAATTTAGGTAGAGTTACTCAACTATAAAGTGAAATTTGTGAACTTTTTCAGTAGAAAGACTTTCTAAATACTCTGACTGTCTTCCAAGGACCTGAAGTCAAAAGATATGGGTTTATGTAGATACCGTAGAATCATTTAACTTCAGACACTAGCCCCAATTTCGGAGACCTATTTTTCTTGGATTTATACTAATTTTTTAATACAAATCTAACTTTTCACATGATGTCAGGCTTTGATCGTGTAATTCATGTTACTTTTATACCATTCAACTATCTGAAAGCAATGAAAAATGGATGTCCAAGTCAGTGTCAGATGTCCGAATGTCAGTCAGTGTCCGAAGTTAGGTGATTCTACAGTACTCAAAGTTAAGGTCCCAGACAAAAGTCATTTTTTTTCTAATCTCTAGATCTAAATTAAGTTCCTTTTTATTTTTCAAGAATTTTTTGATTTTTTTGTTTTAAAAATTACGAGCAGTATTTTTTAAAGAAGTGTATAAAACTTTATATTAATTAAAGAATCTTCTTTTAATAGAGATTGATGTTTAAAAAGTTTGTAACTATTTTCGATCAGAAAAGTGGGGTTTAAAATTTATTTGGGTACATAAAAATTTCTTCTTGAAGCTTTGTTTAGAAAATAAAACTCTTCCTTCTAAAAACGAAGAAAACTCAAAGTTAATTAAAGAAAATGATTTTTGCTGGGTGACTTAAGATACCTGAGAAAGGGAAAAAATACAATTAATTGACAGAGGCTTTTCTATAATTTGGCTCAAAAACATGATATATTACAAGTATAACTATTATTTTTTCCCGCCTTGATTTTACGAACGTAAGATGTCAATAGCTGTATTTTTTTACCTAAAGTAGGAAAATCAATTATGAATTGAATAGTCTGTATCAATCGCGAATTATCTCTTCCCTCATTGAACTCATTCTTCTCTTACATCTCCAACATATTTACAATAGACTTGTTTATTATTTTTAAAAAACATTTTGAACGATGCGCTACATTCTAGCCTGCTGAATTTTTGTAAAACATACTCCTGAACACTCGAATACACTACCGGTCAGAATTGTGCGTCCACCTGTTTTTTGATGATTGCTTAAGTTCTCTTAATTTTAATAATTTGAGAGATAACATTTTTTACTCTTGAATAGGTTGAAAGATATCAAAATTCCGAGCAAAATAAACCCAAGAATTTCTAAGAGGATATTGCAAAAATAAAAATTTTCAATATTTTCTTAAATTATAAATAACTTCTGAACTAATGAACATTTTTCAATTAGCATAATTATGGAATTTTTCCCTTGGAGTTTGGAAACAGTTAAAGTTGGAATGAAAAATTTGAAAAAATTTAAATATTTTGCCTGCTGAGAAATATATTTTACTAAAATATATACCATAATTCATCATGTTTTTATAAAAGTTACTTAAAAATACACATTCACTTGATTTTTATCATTATTTTCCTACAGATGAGACGTCTGAATTTTTGCCACTTTTTTATTCCAAGTTTAGCTTTTTTCCAAAATGCAAGCAAAAATTTGTGCAATTATGCTAATACATTCTTACATTTCTACAGAAATTTGTCTTTAAAATGAACTCAAGAAAATAAACAAATATTTGTTGTTTGTAAAGTGATTTAAAATTTAAGAAAACATTAAAATTTGCACAATTTTTGCAATATATCATGAAAAAATTTTATCTCCAATATTATTAAAATTAAGAGAACATAGGCAATCATCGAAAAGCAGATGGTTGCACAATTCTGATCGATAGTGTAGATAAATCATCGAAAGATTTAAGTACTGCCTTATTTATCGACCATAGTAATTAAGTATCGCCGTAGCACTTAGGTCCTCGAAAAGGCAACTTTGTTGGTGCCCCTGTGTTGTTCTCCAAGACTCAGATGAGTTTCGCTTCTAGTGAGCTCAGTAGAAGAAAAATTGAAGTTGCTCACTCAAAAGTGCGAGGTATATACATACGTACAAATTAGGCGAAGTAAACCTATACTTTAGTTCTGTAACATTGTTAAGTTTGCAGAAACTCGTGTACATAGGTATAATTATTGTTAATAAACGAGAAAGAATTTGGAATTTCTTCTTTATTTTCCTTAATCCTTACATTGTTAATAGACTAGTTCAACTTCGTTCTGATCAGCTTCCCAATCTGTTGCTTTCTGTTGATTCATAAAATTGAGATTTATTGATGGTCCTAGTCCCATTGCTTCCTTAGATGAATTAACAGTTGTACTTTCTCCAGGATCAGTTGAATTTTCACAATCAATAATCTGAACAAATACTTCTTGAGATTCTGTCTCATTTTTTCCTGAATCAGTGTTATTAAAGTGCGAAGGAATGTTATTAAACAAATCGGTTTTTGCAGAAGGATTGGAACCATTATCAGGTTTGACTTTATCAGAAGGATCAGGCTTGACATTATCGTCAGGAGGATCAGGTTTGTCATGATCATCATAATTATCTGTTTCAGGAGGTAAAGGTTCGATACCATCATCAGGATGATCAGGTTTGTCAAGATCAGGTTTAACAGATTTAATAGGATTAACTGGTTTGACAGGATTCACGGGCATAGCAGGATGAATGGGTGTAGGAATGCATTTTACAGGAATTATTGGATGATGGTACCGCCAGTACCAATTACATCTGTATCCTAGACGATAAACATTATGTACCACATTATTAAAAGGCCATGTTGCAATTTGTGGGAATATCCAATATTGATTACAGTAATATGATCTTTTTCTGTGCTCATTTTTCACTTTTTTAAAAACTGCACACTTCTCACTTTCTTCCCTTTGAAATTTTCCTTCTTTCCACTTCAACTTTTTTTCTCCTTTGGTAAAATTTAATTTCAAATTTGAATTTCGGCTTGTGTCCATATTGTAATTTAAAGTAAATCTTTTTCCTGATGATCTAAAAAATGGATTTTTAGCTGTACTAATTTCGTTTTTCGTAAACGCAACATCAATATACCTTTTAACTCTTGTTTTCCTGCTTCCATTTGTGTTTTGTAATTCACCCTTCATATTATTTACTGTCGTAAATGTACTTCTCTTTCCCTTTGATTCCAAAATATTCTTTGCTTTTGGAATCATAGTTTTTGAAATCGTGGTAGGTTTTCGAATCGTAGTTTTTGAAATAGTGGTTTTTGGAATCGCAGTTTTTGAAATAGTGTTTTTTGGAATCGTAGTTTTTGAAATAGAGGTTTTTGGAATCGCAGTTTTTGAAATAGTGTTTTTTGGAATCGTAGTTTTTGAAATAGAGGTTTTTGGAATCGTAGTTTTTGAAATAGAAGTTTTTAGAATCGTAGTTTTTGAAGTTCTCGACTCAAGTGCTGGTGTATTTTTAGACGTCAATTCGACACAATAAGATGAATGATAACTATATAACTTCAAAGATTTTGACTTTTGATAGACTCGATCAAAATCTTCCGAATTGACGATTATTTCAACTATGTCTTTGTATTTTTTTGATCGATTCACAATGGCTGATCGAGAAGATTCCACTATATCAAGAATTATTTTGAAATCATCTGCTGCAGGTAAAAGAACGAAATTATATCGTAATCTGTAAAAATAAATAGTTTTTATATTTTCCCATTTGCAGTTTTCAAATGCTAGTTCAGTGTTTACAATTTTAAAAAAATAATTTGAATTTTAGAATTGAAATAATTCAAGGGATACATAAAAATTTCAAAAGCCTGGCTAAAAAGTTCTGAGAAAATTCAATTGAAAAAATTGTTTCCAAGATTTTTTTAAAACTTTTAAATAATGTTATTTTCTGTGCATATTTATATTGGAGTCAACAAAATCAATTATGATAAATATGAAAGTCTCTTAGAATTTTCTGTTTATTTTTCTTGTAAAAGATAGAACACCTTGAATAAATGTCAATTTTTTTAAATATGCAAATCGTTGAAATAAAACTACAAATGACAGTCAAAAGTAAAATGAAATACTTGCAACGATTTCTTGCACTTGATCGTATCAGCGAGAAGTTTTTCATTGTGAGTAGTAAAGAGCAACGCAAGTAGAAACGAGATTTGGTAACTTCTCATATTGATCCACAACATCCAGATGAAAAGAAAGAACGTAAAATTCATATCAGTTGTTACAAGCATTCGGACTGCAATAATTCATAAATACTGACGTTATTGCGCCAATTTCGTTATCGTAAAGAGCCTTTAAAAATGCCCGATTCATCATAAAAGAGAAATCTATACTTTTCTACGTTGCATAACGTTCCATGGAGCTGAATGAATAAATTTCATTCCATGGTAAAACCTTTTACTACTCATAAATCTTATAAAAAATCGCTTATCTGATAAACTTAAAGGTTTAATTTCCTGGTTCTGAAAGATTACACAGTTTGGCCTTTAGCATTTCTTTGTTAGAAAAAAAAACAAATCTTACAAAACAATTAACTCGTTAACAACTGTACATATCATGAAAGATTCGCAGTACAAGAACAGCATAAATGTTAATTTAATCACTCGCAGTTATAATACTGAAAATGAAGAACGTAAAAAGGCGCGAAATTGACAGTCTGCCTCTTAACGGTAAAAATATTAAAAATCATAAAAGCACTCGAATTTACAGAGGCAGTGGGTAATGAGACATTATGTTCATTTACTTTCTCAATTGAAAGTTAAGTACATCTCAGATACAGTTAAATCAAAGAGAATTGAGAAAATAAGATTAAAGGAAATATAAAGCCGCTCGGATGTTCAACTCGAATATGGATTACGCTTACGAAATCTTACCAATCTAGGAATAAATTATGTACAAATTAATACACATTCCACCTCACTCTGATCATCTTGCTTACGTGAGCTTAAAGCTATATAAATTCTATCAAACGAGTCTCGCTTTGTTATACAGTATGCATCAAAATAATGACTTGCGAGATGATATGGCTAAAAAAGACCCAAGTAAATCAAAGAATTAATTCAACCTAATCCAAAAGAATCTCAAATTCATTTACAGAATCAGTAACGCTCACATGTGACTTTCTCCATCCAACACACTCTTTTTATTCGCGATTATTAATAAGAAAAAAAATAAAAATGTCTCTAAATAACAAAGTTCTAACTTCAAAGAAGGGAAACAGATAGGTTTTTTTAAAAATGAACTTAAGGTTTCGAGGCAGTTTATGACACCTAAACTACTGGCTGATGCCAGACTATTTTTCCACTCAAACAGCCAGAGACGAGAAGGCAATGTCTTGGGGAAAATTTAGTACTGACAACGATGTCAGTGTGACTAACGTTAGTTGCTAGATCATGCAATTCTATGGATTCATTGAAAGACGGAACACAGTCTGACAGTTCTTGGCATTCGTTCGAGAAGGCTAACAGTCGAACACCATAACCATAGGGAGAGCAGATGACTCGACCATCAGCCGAAAAACATAATTCCTTTATGTAACCGGAACCAACATTTGGTTCTTCAATGTAGTGCGTGAGTCTCGGTATGTTCTGATGGATTTTTTCGTTTCTAGTTAATGCATACATCGGCTGTTGGGATTGACTATTCTGGTTCAGCCCCCGAGTACGGTTTTCCCCGGTTATAACCACGGTGTAAGAGGATCGAGGTACATTCACACTGATTGCGTTGCTAGTTCGCGAAGCGACCCATTCTCTCCACTCATTCGAGGAATGCATTTCTCTTCCTCTTTCCCTTCGCGACCTGGTCTCCCTAAAAGCCACCAAAGCTTCCCAAACATCTGCGGAACTGACATGTAACTCCACATTGCCTGTTGAGAAATTACGGCTGTCATTCAAATCCCTTCGTCTTATATCACTTAACTGTAAACCTAGTCTTTGACGTTCTTCGTCTCTTGCCGACGATTCTCCACGCGATCTTTCCTCGTCCTCATTCTCTTCATTAAATGCATCGTCCTGCATTTCCGTTCCGTCATTCGAGTCTGCTGCTTGAATCCTAGCGGCAACATCTATTACTGTAAAATTGTTTACGGAGTTTCTCTGAGAACGTAAGCTTCTCGCTTGTAGACGCGAACTTCGTCGAGTTCCTTCCTGCCAGTTGTTTGTCCTTGAGGGAAAAACAGGCTGAGTTACTTCCGTTCTGACGAAAGAACTGGCCCTTCCGTCGGAAGTGACATGAGAATTTCTTGCACTATTGGCTCGATCTATCAAGAATGTAGATGTTATTCCAGAACGAGAAGGCTGCGGTTGTTGAGAGTCGTCTGATTCCTCCGACATGTCGTTACACTGGGAGGTTTTCTCTCCGGCTTCTTTCATGAGCTCGTAAACTTCAGACATATCGCGTTCTTGAATATCGTGCACGCATGTCCACTGAAAATTTTGATTGAAAATTTAGACACTTATATAATACTAGGACTCTTCTATTCCAAGGTGAGAGATCACACAGGTTCAGTAATTCAATTTTGGAAGGAAAATAGGGGATTTACTTTTCAGAAAAGGGGTGTTTTTTTAAATTATAAAAGAACTCGAATTTTATTGACTCAGATAATATTTTGATGACTGCAACTAAACCAGCAATTAAATCATAAAAATATTACCAAAGGCTTTATAATATTCCGGAAAAATAATTTTAACGGTACGTTGAATTATCAATTACATATATAATTGACGAATATTTTTAAATGGATTTTGGAAAATTTTAAAGATTAAGAAGACTTTGAAAAACTCAAAAATTATGGATCAGTTTTGGAATTCTAAAGAAATTTAATAAATTTGGAAATTTTTTTGAAAATTATAGAAGTTTTTTCAAAAAATCTGAAGGATTTTTAAATAGTGTGGAGCATTCTGGAAGACTATGGTCCAGTATAGAATTTATCATAATTCTTGGAAAATTAATTCGGGGTGGCCACTCAAACTAAGAAGAAAATGATGAGAAAAAATTCGCGGCTATTTTCCGGTCAAGAATTATATTTTTTCCGGTTAACCTTTAAATGTTTGTAAAATTAATTATTCAATATTAATTGCTTTACTATTTAAATTTTGAAAAGAATTAAACATTTTAAAACTTCAAGGTAAAAATATAAAGGAAATTGTTGTTAAAATGAATGAAAAAACTACTTATTAAAAAATAAGCCGCACTGAAAATCCTGTGAAAGAAGAAAACAAGTGATATTATTGCAGAACTAGACTTATTTTTTAATATTAAGAAAACCCTCATTACTGGTAGTTTTAATTGATGCTTCCCACCAGCAAACGTTGATTTTTAACAAGGAGACGCGATGCAAACATCCCCACCAAAAAACGGAGGAAATTTTTAATTAATGAGAAAGTTCTAACTGATTTCATTGGCCACTTTTTCCACAAAATGGAAATTTGGAATTTTTGTAATGATTGGTGCTTTTTCTAAGTTTATTGGTATTTTCAATTAATGCTACTGACTAGCAATAAACATTAATCTGCCAATTTTAAATTCCTTAAATATAAAACAATTCAAAAAGTAATTTTTTCCCAAGAGTGAAACGATATTTATTGCAAAAAACGAAGAATGTGAAAAGTTCCCGACTTTTCCCGTTGCTCAAATTCTAGGCTTTCCCGGTTTTCCCGACCAGTAGCCACCCCGTAAATGCAGCTTTGAATAAAAAAAGGAAAAAAGTTTTTAAATAAAGGGATTATAAGGGATTTAAAAAATATTCGAGGTAAAAAGAGGAAAAGGGGGGAAAAAGGTAAAAAAATCTGCCTGGCCCCCTTCGGGGGCGCGGGCACATTCTCATCGCGCGCTTCACTCGCAAGTTTGAGCGCGCCTAGGGCGCACGGAGTGGCCGTCGCGCTTCGCGCTCCGATACTATTGGTCTTTTTGGCGGGGAAATTGAATTTTTAATTTTTTTAACAAAATTTTTAAGATTAAAACGAAAACCACTTATCCTATCCAAAAATGGTCAACAGAAAATTTTTAGATCTATTTAAGACCAATAATTTTTGCATTGAATATTTTTTCATATCTCACGTTAAAATCTTCATTTGCTTTTGATTTTTTGAATTTTGGAAAAATAGGTAAAAAAGAGAAAAAATTCTGAAAAAAAGAAATTTTGAAAATAATAAGGGGGGAGGAAAAGGGAAAAATAGGTAAAAGAGAGAAAAAAATTTGAAATAAAAGGATTTTGAAAATAATAAGGGGGGAGGGGGAAAATAGGTAAAAAGGGGAGTAGAAGACTGATTGTAATCCCTATAAATCTTTAATTTTTTACTATATTTATAAAATTATTCTCTAGTCTAAAACGCTCACCTCAGACTTTTCTCCATTGCTAATATTCCGAGACAAAGCACACCATCCTTGCGGATGTACTTGCAAACTAGAGATCACTTCGGCATCATTGCCTTCAGGGAAATCCGTCAGGAATTCGACTCGATTATGTTTACGCGCGTGAGAGAAAATGTGGGTGAAGTTTGCAGCCATTGGAATGGTTGTTTGCGAGAGTTGCATCAGTCGATACATGTTGGGCTGCAATATTTCACAAATACAGAAAACTATTTATATTATGAATTAATTACAATTTATTTCACTCGATTACCTTAAATCCTCGTAAATCAGCTGTTAAAGTACTGAGGTTGAGATCGTGAATTATAATTAGATAACCAGAAGTTGTACAAATGAGCATTTTACTAGCGTCAGGGCTTAATCTCGTTCTCA
The DNA here is from genome assembly GCA_037177015.1 of Euceroptres primus. NCBI lineage: Eukaryota > Metazoa > Arthropoda > Insecta > Hymenoptera > Figitidae > Euceroptres > Euceroptres primus. Next base: position 25,314 of record JBAGKK010114117.1, read on the forward strand.
TTAAACCATTTGTATGAAATACTCTAGTATATAAGCAGCTATTTTCTGTAAAACTATTCAAGACAGTATTTTGTATTATTTAGATTCTTTAATTATGTAAATAATTTGATAAAAATTTTATATAAATAAAAATTCAATAATTTATATATA
>JBAGKK010114228.1:0-30353 GCA_037177015.1 Euceroptres primus
ATATATTATATGTATTTTCTTCGTGTGAAAGGTCCAATTAATAAAAACATCTTTTAGAATTGTTAGGCAACGTTTCGCACTTTATCAATACTAAGAGACGTTTTTATTAATTGGACCTTTCACACGAAAAAAATACATATAAAATTGACAAAAGGATTAAGAGTCATAAATCTCTAATCGATTTTTATGAAAAAAAAGAAACTTGCATATCTCCAAAAGTATAAGTATTATGATTACTTTATGTATTATGATTATTTTATGTATTATGATTACTCTATGTATTATGATTAGTAAATAAAACTATTTTCTTATTTAAAAATATGAAAATTTTTGAGTTTTGTTAGAAGTTTCTGCTACAATTATAAGCTGAGAACGTGACTCTGTTTATTATTGGGCATTTCCATGAAAGTTTTCGTGAGTCACGATTTTTTAATAAATGTAAAAAAGCGCATTATAGTTGAAAATTGAATTTTTTCATATTATAGTTGTTAATAGTTACCACAAGCTTTCAAATGCTCAACTTTTTTCTTAGTTTTAACGAATAATGAGTTTTTATATATTAATTAATGTGATGTGACGCACGCACCTTTTGTCCGTTTTTTTATGGAAATACCCTATTGTTTTTAATTCCAAAACTTATTATTTTTATCGTACATCACAAATGCAAAGCTTTTAATGACATTTCATACTATTCATATGAATTTTTTCAAACCATTTTACTTGAAATCTGTTAAGTTATGATGCGTTAAAGTTTATCGATTTAAAAATTCACATTAACTTGGTAAATATAAAAATTTCTGTGAAATTTTTCAAATAAAAGTTAAAAAGCATAGTTCAATGATTAATTTTTGTCTCTTGAATTTTTCTTATAAAATGACTTCTTTTTCAGTAAAATTACTTTATATTCTCTCACTAGTTTTTGGTCATGTATGTAATCGTTGTTTACTTTATCACTTTAATTTTATCATTTTTTTGTTTTTGTTTTGTTTTATCATTTTATCATTTAATTTATCACGTTAATCAAAAATTTATACGCTACAGAAAAGTTGCATTTTATCGAACAGTTAAACTTTTATTTGAAACTTTTCGTCGTAAAATGAATATTTGCATTAGAAATTATAGGTTTCTCTATTTTTGCGATTTTCAACATAATTCTTAATTTTTTCTTTAACAATTATCCCAATCAAAAAATTTGTAAAAATTTTTAAAGAAATTTTAAAGTAAAGATTTTTAAAGAAATTTTAAAGTAAAGATTTTTAAAGAAATTTTAAAGTAAAAATTTTTAAAGAAATTTTAAAGCAAAAATTTTTAAAGAAATTTTAAAGTAAAAATTTTAAAAGAAGAAATTTTCCCTTCCTCTTTTGACGTTTTACTTGACTGCATAAGAGAAATTTTATACATCGTAACACCGTAACTAAAAAAATATTAAAACACAAATATCGCAAAAACGACCCATTTTTTGAGGGTGGCACCAAACTTTTTCGGAATCAATAGAAAATTTTACATAAGATTCCACAAAAATCCTGAGGATCTAGAACAGCACACAGGATTACCCCTGGCTCCTAGAGTAATATTATCTATAAGTCCTACAAAATCATATTTTGCAGTTGGACAGACAATAACTATTATCTTAAAATCGTTAATACAGAATTTTTAAAAATTGAGTTTGCGAAAGAAATGGATCTGTCGGTATTTCATTTGCATTTAAAAACATTTAGAGGTCGCTTGACGAAAATTTGAAAATTATAAAATGAAAATAAAATTATGAATTACAAAAAATTTAAGGAGTGTGAAGATTTACTATTAAAAATTAGTTAAAAATATAATAAAAGACGCTAAAAATTATCTTTGAAGTAACAAAAAATATGGAAGTTTCCTTGTGTGACGTCACTCGAGACATGTAAATCAGCAATTTGACATTGAACAAATTTTAATTTTTTAATTTAATCGTTACGGCCGACCATAACGTAATTTTCTGCTACAAGTTGACAATTAAGTATTTGTTCCTTGAGAACAATCACAGAAAGCTGAAGATAGTGATGCATTTCGAGACTTTTCGAGACAAATTCGACATTTCCTCGAAAAATGTCCAGATGAGTTCAAAATTAAACAGCGATCGAAAATCTCGAATAAAAAAATTCGAGAATCTCAATTCGAGAACTCGAATTTTTTTGAGATTCGCTATATCCATTCAATTTTGATCTCATCTGATCATATTTCGAAAAAAATCTCGAATTTGTCTCGAAAAATCTCGAAATGCATCTAGCTGAAGAACAACCATGAGAAGGTATTTATTAACTTTTTCAAAACTTTTGATTATGTTTCAAAGAGTATAACGTGTAACGGTCGTTTTTTTATATAAAGTGTAACGGTCGTTTTTAAATTTTGTACGCACACAATTTTTTTAAAATTATGATTCCTCTCATAAAAAATTAGCGCAATGGTTTAAATTGGCTCTTACCCTCTATTATTATCTAAATTTTGAGTTTCAATAAGTTTTAATCGCGAGCGCACTGACTTATTTACAAAAAGTTTGCAAATATAAGCGTTGCGGTCGAAATGTCAAAATTCGAGGGACATACTTTTGAAGCCAGTGACTTAGTTCGTATTGAACAAAATGAAGATTCTCGTGAATAAACATGATTCTGCTTAAATTAACTTGAAATAGATATTTTTTTAATAGCGTTATCTTATTTCGTCACAGAGTTTAAGCATAAAAAGCATATGAAAATGTGGATCAGGATAAGCTAACTTCATTAAAAATCAAGCATTCAAACTTTAGTTACTTTTTATTTAAGGAATAAATCCTTTTAAAACCATTTGTGCAGTATAGTTTTCATTATAGTACATACCTTGAAACAAAAATTAATTTGATAATTATTAAAACTACCTAGATATCTTTGAGGGACACAATAGAGACAGGTTCCAGAGATATGCCCATATCTGCTGTCCAACGGAAGAACCTAGTAAGTGACATTTTCCGTAGGAACTATTTTCTAGTAAACATCTACGGGAAAATAACCTCTACGGCAAATGTCACTTACTAGGTTCTTCAATTGGACAGCAGATATCAAAGCGTTACAAATCTTTTAACAATTGAAAATTCATGAGGAAAGTATTCATTTGTCTTTGTATAAAAGTGTTGCAGCTGAAATTGATCCATTTTTTGAATCATTGTGATACTTCTTGATTTACTGTGAATTGAAAAAATTGTAAATCTTTTTTATTTTGAAATAAAAAACATCAAAGTTGTTTATTTTATTTATTATTTAATTTTAATTTCGGTCTTTTCACGATTTTCCTGTTGGAATTTCTGTTCCATAGAGTATTCTTCAGCTCTACTCATTTGAGTTTTAAATCGGTCTTCGAAGGTTTATCGCCTCTGGATGCGACTGAGAAAAGAATTTTTTTCCTTTTTTTATGTCGCCTCTCGACATTTTTCTTATACGAATCCGTCCTTCGTCAACGTCAAAGCAAGCGATGGCCGCATCGACGCTTTCCTTCTTTGCAAGTTTCCTTTGCCTCGCGTTCCTATCAGCATGAAAAGATCCCATTACCATACATAAAAACCGTGTTCTTAAATCCTCTTTTCAACGTTTTGAATGATGCTCCCTCCTAAATTGTCCTTTTTTCCTCTTATTTAGAATTCAGAAAAGAGTGCTGCCTCTCCAATTAAATTAATACTATTTATATCATTTTATGTTCATTACTTTAGATGAAAAGGTAATTTTTAAATTACTATCAAATTAGTATTGGTAAATTATTAGTAAATTAGTATTATTAAATTATTATTAAATCAATATTTTAATTAAACCGAAACATGAACATTCGTAAAATAATTATATCAGCAACAGAATCTCTAATATTCTCTGAGAGAACCTATGTCTGACTACGCCCGTCTATAACTACTTGCTTATTCATAAACGAGACTGTAACTCAATGCCCTATTTATATAAATCTCTTTGATTTAACTTTACTTTTACCCTATAAACTTAAGCTATTTGCATAGAAATAATTAATGTACCCGGGAAGAATAAATATTCCCTGATGAAAAGTTACTGCTATTCAAATTCTGCTACATAATAACTACAAGCTCATGCTCGTTAAAATTTAATTTTCCTCTATTCTCAAAATATTCTCCAACATTTTCCAGGTTTAATTTGCCTCTCGGTTTCAGTGTGTTTCTCTTTCAAACGGAGAATGTTTTACAACTCGAATGATCTTACTACCATGTCATTATTATGTCAATTATTACACTTTATTAAAAACGAAATTCCTTCAGATTTTTCACAAATTTCAAAGCTGCGAAATGAAATATAATTTAGTTACAAATATAAATTAATTTGCCAAATCTAAGAAAGAAATGAGATGAGTTGGTTGTTTTTGAAATGAGAAGGTTGTTTTTCCCCCACACAATTATAGTTGTACTCGAAGTGTAGAGTAAACTTGAGTCACTTCCTGGTTTCTGCCAAGCGTAAAACGTCCACGTAACGAATGCCCCTTGTCGCGAAATGATTCATTCGGTGAAAGAGCAAGGCTTTATAGGTGGATTTATGACGACGGGATTTAACCGACTGAAGATACACTCCATGTCCAGGGTTGCTACAAGTCGAAGAGAATGCGACACTGCGTTACACTACAGTACTCGCGGGATCGTAATTCCCCCCATCCCTCCCTCACCATTCCTCTAAAACCAACCCCTCTGCCACAACCTCGATTTCAGTGTTTTCCCACAAAAGAGGGAAGCAAGCAAATGTTTCATTCAAGTCCTAGGATTGTAACCCATTGAACCACAGCGGAGGGAGGTAAAAAGCAGGGATATCTTTTCTTCATGAAGCTGTAAAAAGCATTTTAACGTATGTGTTGAGGAAAAAAAGGAAAAAAATGTAAGAGAGGTGTTGAGATACCATTTTTCTTAAAACTGAGTTTAAAAGTTATGGTTTCAGAGTTATAAAGAACGAAATATGATCAAGATTCGCTGTGGAAAATCGCCGCCAAGTACGCAAAATGATAAAAAATTCAAATATGAATCTACACCGTTAGAAAATTCTTGAAATTTCAACCATTTTTCAATTACTGTGTTTGAGAATTCATTTACTATGGTGGAAATAACAATTACTGTGATTAAAAATTCATTTACTGAGGTGGAAATTTCAATTACTGTGGTTGAAAATTCATTCATTTTTGGTTGAAAATTCAATTATTTTTGGTTGAAAATTGATTTAGTTACGGTAATTGAATAAAACTTCGACTAAAGTAATTGAATTTTTTCTAACAGTGTATATTATTAGAAAAATCTTTTAATTTTAACGACTTTTCAATTACTGTGATTGAAAATTCATTTTATGTGGTTGAAATTTCAATGAATGTAGTTGAAAATTGATTTACTTTTGGTTAAAAACTCAATTATTTTTGGTTGAAAATTACTTCAGTTACGGTAATCGAATAAAACTTCAACTAAAGTAATTGTATTTTTTTTCTAACAAGGTAGAAAATTCTTGAAATTTTATCGACTTTTCAATTACTGTGATTAAAAATTCATTTAATGTGGTTGAAATTTCAATTACTGTGGCTGAAAATTTATTTACTTCTGAATGAAAATTCAATTATTTTAGTTGAAAATTTATTTATTTTGTTTGAAAATTCAATTACCTTATATGAAAATTCATTCATTTTGGTTGAAAACTCAATTATTTTTGGTTTAAAATTGATTCAGTTACGGTAATGTATAAAACTTCAACTAAAGTAATTGAAGTTTTTTCAAACAGTGTACACTGCTAGAAAACTCTGGAAATTTCAACGACTTTTTAATTACTGTAATTGAAAATTCATTTACTGTGGTTGAAATTCCAATTAATATGATTAAAAATTTATTTAATTTTGATTTAAAACTCAATTATTTTTTTTGAAAATTCATTCATTTTGGTTCAAAACTAAATTATTTTTTGATGGAAAATTGATTCAGTTACGGTAATTGTATAAAATTTCAACCAAAGTAGTTGAAGTTTTTTCTAATAGTTTACATTCGTTTAGAAAATTCTTGAAATTCCAACAACTTTTCAATTACTGCGTTTTAAAATTCATTTACTGTGATAGAAATTACAATTTCTGTGATTGAAAATTCATTTACTGAGGTTGAAATTTCAATTATTGTGGTTGAAAATTCATTCTTTTTGGTTGAAAATTTAACTACTTTTGGGTTAAAAACTGATTCAGTTACTGTAATTGTATAAAACTTCAATTAAAGTAATTGAAGTTTTTTCTATCAGTGTACACTCTGATAGAAAATTCTTGAAATTTCAATTACTGTGTTTGAACATGCATTCATTTTTGTAGAAAATTCAATTACTTTTTGGTTGCAAACTGATTCAGTTATGGTAATTGTATAAAACTTCAACTAAAGTAATTAAAATTTTTTCTAACAGTGTACTCTCAGTTAGAAAATTCTATAAATTTCACTTTTCAATTACTGTGTATGAAAATTCATTTACTGTGGTTGAAATTTCAATTAATGTGGTTAAAAATTCATTTAATTTTAGTTGAAAACTCAATAACTTTATTTGAAAATTCATTCATTCTGGTTGAAAACTAAATTATTTTTGCTTGGAAAATTGATATAAAACATCAGCTAAAATAATTAAAGTTTCTTCTAACAGTGTACACTGTTAGAAAGTTCTTGAAATTTTAACGACTTTTCAATTACTGTGATTTTAAATTCATTTACTGGGGTTGAAATTTCAATTACTGTGGTTGCAAATTCATTCACTTTTGGTTAAAAATTCATATATTTTGGTTGAAAAGTCAATTACTTTTTGATTGAAAACTGACTCAGTCACGGTAATTGTATAAAATTTCAACTGAAGTAATCGAAGTTTTTTAAGAAAGTTAGAAAAATCTTGAAAATTTCAACTTTTTAGTTACTGTGATTTAAAATTCATTTTATGTGGTTCAAATTTCAATTAATATGGTTGAAAATTCATTTACTTGTGGTTGAAAATTCATTTACTTGTGGTTGAAAATTCAATTACTTTATTTGAAATCCATTCATTTTGGTTGAAAACTCAAATACTTTTGGTTTAATAGTTATTCAGTTACGGTATTGTATAAATTTTAACAAAAGTAATTGAAATTACTTTCTTCGAAATTCATTCATTTTTATTGAAAACTCAATTATTTTTGGTTGAAAATTGATTCAGTTACGGTAATTGTATAAAATTTCAACTAAAGTAATTGAATTTTGTTCTAACCATGCAGAAAATTCTTGAAATTTCAACGACTTTTAAATTATTGTGATTAAAAATTCATTTACTGTGGTTGAAATTTCAATTTATATGGTTGAAAATTCATTTAATTTTTAAAACTTAATTACTTTCTTCGAAATTCATTCATTTTTATTGAAAACTCAATTATTTTTGGTTGAAAATTGATTCAGTTACGGTAATTGTATAAAATTTCAACTAAAGTAATTGAATTTTGTTCTAACCATGCAGAAAATTCTTGAAATTTTATTGACTTTTCAATTACTGTGATTGAAAATTCCTTTAATGTGGTTAAAATTTCAGTTACTGTGGTTGAAAATTCATTTACTGAGATTGAAATTTCAATTACTGTGGTTGAAAATTTATTCATTCTGTTTGAAAATTCAATTACTTTATTTGAAAATTTATTCATTTTGGTCGAAAACTCAATTATTTTTGGTTGAAAATTAATTCAGGTACGATAATGGTATAAAACTGTAACTAAAGTACTTAAAATTTTTTCTAACAGTCTTGTCAAAAAAATTCTGCTAAAAATTGCACAGTAGGGAACAATGATGAAACAATGTTCGAAATACGATTCCGGCTAAAATTTTGACCTATTGGCAATTCTCTTCTTTGAAATTGAAGCTAAAAAACTTCTTAAGAAACCCGTGAGAACAGATTTTTAAAAGAAGTTGTTAATAAACATTTGGTAAGCACTATTTGATAGTTTATAACAAATAAATGATTTTTTACTAACAATTGGATTGTTATGAACAACAATCTGAGATTTTGTATTGATTTTGAATATTTTTAAAGTGATATTTGTCTACAATCAAGATTAAAGTAAGCATTACAAAATAAATGGTAGAATACTAGTATATTCCTCATTATTATAAACAAATAATATAAACAAATGCAGAGTTTGAGAAATTTTTGAAAGTTTGAGGTCCTTTTTTTGAAATTTGTTTCAATTGGTTTGCTAGTGACACTTCAGTACAGTTTATTGTCATTTCATGACAAATCTAATTGTTATAAACAAATGGTACAAAAAAATTCGCTTTCTAAGCAATTTTTTTAAGTTTCAGGTACATTTATTGGGAAATTGATTTTAATTGGTTTACTAGTGATACTTCAGTATGGTACATTGTCATTTCATGATAAATGTGATTGTTATAAACAAATGGCATAAACAACTTCACTGTCTGAGTAATTTTTAAAAGTTTCAGGTATTTTTTTTGAAATTTTTTCAATTCAAACATGTTTACAAAAAAATACTATAAACTTCAAAACATTTTTCAAACAGCGACTTTGTTTATAAAATTTGTTTATAACAATCTCATTTGTCATAAAATGACAATTTACTGTACTGAAGTATCACTAGAAAACCAATTGTCATGAAATGACAATATTCTGTCCCAGAATATCACTAGAAAACTAATTAAAACAAATTTCCAAAAAAAGTATCTGAACCTTTTAAAAAATTGCTCAAATCGTGAATTTGTTTATGTCATTTGTTTCTGCCATTTGTTTATAACAATCACATTTGTAATGAAAGACCATGCGCTGTACTGAAGTATCACTGGAAAACTAATGAAAACAAATTTTAAAAAAAGTACCTTAAACTTTCAAAAATTTGTTTATAATAATGAGAAATAAACTACCATTTATTTTATAATGCTTGCAATTTAATCTGGATTACAGACAAAAATCACTTCACTAATATTCAAAATCAATACAGCATCTTAGATTGTTGTTTACAACAATTCAAAATCTTAATAACTAATTGTTTATTCTTTATAAACTATAAAATAGTATTTATCGAATGTTTCTTTATCGAGTTCACATTATTATCATTCAATTTGAACAACTTATGCATTATTAATGCATCGGTATCTTAAAAATTATAATTTTTTCAAAGTTTACGTTTTAAATTTTAAACAAGTAACTTTTTTCAAAAATCGGCTCTCAAAAATTTCTTAAGAATTTATTTATCTTTAATTAAAAAAAAGAATTCCAAATCCGTTCACAATTTTAGCCGGAATCGTATTTTGAAAATTTTTCCATTAATTATTTTTTACTGTATGTACGTGTTGAGCAAAAAAAAAGGAAGAAAGTGTTGAAGTGACATTTTTTTAAAATTAAGCTAAAAACTGATGTTTTCAGAGTTGCGAATAAAGAATTGTAATGAATAATCTACATAAAGTGTGATGCAGAGTGCAAATGCAAAATTTACTGTTTGAAAAGGTACAGCCTTTAATTATTCACCTTTCACTTGAGCAGTAAATTTTTCATGTGGTCATTTGAAATGTAGAACTTCGGATTGTAACTTGGTTTGCATAACAAAAATAATTATGAAATGAATAAATGAATTCATTGAAAGTTACTTCTCTTTTTGTACTATTTTTGTGTATTTTTTTAGTGTAGCGGAAACTACAAGAGTGGAAGAAGTGTATCGTTCAAATAGCACTGAAAGTTTCGAGAGTGCCATTACGAAGAAGAAATAATGAGCTTTGTTTCCTCCGTCGTGAAATTCCACTCCTGCCTGGAACAATAAACAATAAACTACCGGAATTTAATTCCTTTCAAAGTCTCATTTCCCTTTCCTCTTTGATTTTTTATCTCTTTAATGAAAATCTCTACTGTACACAGGATAAGAAAACCAATATAAAACAGACATTTTTTAAATGATTATATTAAATAACTTTAAATTATTACGAGTAGATAACCAATAATAGAATAAATAATAAACATAATTTATAGAAAATCATAGAAAAATACGTAAAAATCTTCTATCTTTCAATTACCTCAGATTTTCCAAAGAATTTTCTACAGTTTCCACGGAATTGTCATTTCACAAAAATTCCATGGAAATTCCGATTTTCTCTAAAATACAATATTGGATATGGGATAGGAAAAAAATAATTGATAAATAAAAAAATGCAAATGGAATATAACTAAAAAATGCAATACTGTAAATAAGAATGAAACAATAAATAAAGAAAGCAAATTTAATTCCGTTCAAAATCTCATTTCCCTTTTCCCTCTTTTATCTCTTAAATGCGAATCTCTTTGGTGCACAGGATCAAAAACAGTATAAAACAGAGATTTTTTCCTTTTTTTAAATAATTATATCAGATAACTTCAAATAATTAAGGGTGGGTTACCATTAGGGGAGGGGGGTAGGGTTTTAGTGGCGAAAAAAATACATATTTTCAAGAATTTTTTTTGGAGATATGAGTAACGCTGGTTTATTAATTTAATTTAGATGTTGTAGTAGTGCATCTGAAATATTTTTGGACAAATTTTCAATAAAAAATATTTAAAAGTAACCCCGTGACATCATCTGAAACAAAAACAAAAAAATGAATTTAAAAGGTGATATGTTTCCCTAGGTAATCAGGAAGAGTTTTTTTTTGTTTTTTTAAATTTTTTTTATAGCATTTTGAAGCCAAACACGCGATTTTCGCTTAAAATAGTCGGTTAATTTGATATTGTAAAATAAAAACAAATTGTTTAAAAAACACTCTTCCTAATTACTTAGGGAAACATATCACCTTTAAAATGCATTTTTTTGTTTTTGTTTCAGATGATCCAATAACGAGTTATGATGTTCAAGGCGCAACAACTTTTTTTTCGAAGGCGTCTCGGGAGATTCACTGTCACGGGGTTACTTTTAAATATTTTTTATTAAAAATTTGTCTAAAAATACTTCAGATGCACTACTACAACATTCAAATTAAATTATTAAATTATTAAATATCTCGAAAAAAAATTCTTGAAAATATGCCTCTAAATTCGCCTCTAAAACCCTACCCCCGCCCCCCCCCTTAATAAGATAAAGAATAAACTGAATTTATAGATTCCGGTCCATAACTGAACCGAAAAATAAAAGATTTTTCGGTCCAGTTCCCTTAGATTTTCCAAAGAATTTACTACGGTTTCCAGGCAATCAGCATTCCACAAAAATTCTATGGAAAACTTCCGATTTTCTCTCGAATACAATATTTATTTATTTATTTATTTAAATCAGTGAACGGGGGTTAAATTAATTAAAAAGGTTAAAATTAATTATTAAATAACAGGGGTTATTTTACTTGAAATATGAGTAAAATAACGAAGGTAGAAATCATATAATTTAATAATATGAAATCATAGTATTGAATATACTGCTAGGAAATTCTTGAAATTTTAATCACTTTCCATTTACTGCGATTGAAAATTGATTCCATTTACTGTGGTTGAAATTTCATTTGTGGTTGAAAATTCAATTACTTTTTATTGAAAATTCATTTAGTTTAATTGAAAATTCATTCACTTTATTGAAAATTCATTTACTTTTGGGTGAAAATTGTTTCAGTTACGGTAACTGAATAAAACTTTAACTAAAGTAATTAAATTTTTTCTAACAGTGTAGGAGATAGGAAAAAGTCATAATAATAATAACAATAACAATAATATTGTTGTATATTAGTCTCGACATTTTAGTCTCGACAATAATTCTAAATAAAATACAAGTGGAATAGTTGTAACGAAATAGAAAATATTAAATATAATATGAAATAAATATAGTAAAAGTAAAAAATAAATTAAATACTATAAATAACAATTGAACAACAAATGAAGTATGGGAAAAATAAAAATCTCATATCGTTCGATTCAATTACCCCTTGATTTTCCTAATTGGACTTATGTGGAATCCAGGGATTCGGCGTGGCGTTCCACAAAAATTCCATGGAAAGCTTCTGATTTTCTCTCGAATACAATATTGAATTGAAATAATTAGGGGATACCACAAAATGCCAGGTAAATAAAACCCAAATCGAAATTAAAATACAAATGAAAATACGAGTAAATAAATGAAAAATGTAAAATGTAATATAAAATACAGTAAGTAAAAAATAAATGAAATATAAGTAACAATGAGACAACAAATGAAGAAAGGAAATTTAATTTTGTATATAATTTTTCTGAGAAAGCCAGGAAGTAAAAAGGAAATTAAAAAAGCGAAGAAATGAACTCCTTTCCCGAAGTTGAAAGCAGTAAAGAAAGGGTGGAAGGAAGTGAGGGAGGTGGATTAGAACAGAGATCTGTAATTAAAGTAGACAGCACAATTCCAGAGTTTTACCACCCCTGAAGTTGGCCGACCACTGGTTGAATGTTGTTTTTCCTGATGATGTTTGTACAGTGGGTTGTGCCTTTCAGCTTTGTGACATACATACATATGTTGCAAAATAAAAGTAATTATTTGAGAGAACTTGATACAAATTTAATACAAATTTCTTTGTAATAAATAGGAATTCTCAATCAAATGTAAACAATTCTATTTTTTCGTAAAGGAAGTTATTTAATTGATTAATTAATTCTTTATGACAAGTAGGAATTTCCCAATCAAATATAAACAATTTTATTTTTTGTAAAAAGGAAGCTATTTAATTGATTAATTAATATCCAAAGAAATGCAGAAATAATAAATTAATAAGCTTCATTTTCAACCTGAATTTAATATTTGGGACATTCCAAGTCACTCGAGATTGTCAAAAAAAAGTACTAATTCAAGTGCATTTTGTTGCATCTGCATCGGAACAAAGTCAAATTAACTTCGTCCGTAAAAAAGTTTCGAAAGTTATTTTTTCGAAATAGTGATAATCATTTTTTAAAACTATGTAGCGTTTTTGTTTTGAAAATTGAAAATATCTCAAAACTTGTTTCAGATTTCGAAGCATTAAAAACGGATTCAGGAAAACATATTTAATGAGACTTTTATAATTAAATAGAATTGCAATATTACTCCTGATGGTATTATTTAAATGACAAAAGATTATTTTTTCACAAAAAAATTTGAAACATACAAAAATTATTTATTTAAAAAACAGAACTTTTTTTCTTATCACTTCTAAAATAAAACGATTTTAAAGAAAGATAGCTTATTTTCCCGGTAAAAAGATTCTCTACAACTTGACAATAAATAAATTATTGTCAGATACGATTTTTTGTTTATAAAATTTTTGGTTTGACCTTATTTTTTAATAATTACAGCCAATAAAAAATTTATTTTCAAAAATTGGAGGAGGTCGAGTTGTAGAGAATATTTTTTTCTAGAAAATAAGCTGTCATTCATTAAAATCGTGTCATTTTAAAACATTTGGTAAAAAGGGTAAGAAACGATAAGAAGGAAAGTTCGTTCGAAAATAAAATCTTTTAAATAAATAAATTTTGTATGCATTCAATTTTTTTCATGAAAAATAATCTTTTCTCTTATAAATAATATCACCAAGAAAAATATTTCAATTCTTCAAGAATAATTAAATATATTTTTCAGAGACCTATTTTTTCGAGTTTTCTAGTTTTTAGCCCTGAATAGTATAAGATTTAATTTATCCAAACATTTTTTTGATAGTGCGCTCATATGAAATATAATGCCCCATATATTTATATTGTTCAGAATTTCTACAATTTTCAAAATAATCGAAATTTAAAAAAAAACTCATATTAAATTCAGTTATATTTAAGGTGGATGTCCCAATTCCTGATCATTTAAGGTTACGAGCTCCAGTTTTGGTGATATATAAAATTTCCCTAAAGTTTGAAAACAAAAACTTTGAATCCCTCGCAGAATAGGACTATTTTTCTTTAAAGTGAGAAAATAAAGAAGATAAACGGTTGAAAAATACCTGAAAGATAAGTGTTTATATAAAAAATTCTAAATGTCCCAATACCTGATCATCTAAATTTTAACCTGAGATAACCCTCTAACTTTCGCTTTGACACAATAAATAAGGAATTAAGTGTCAAATCTATCTAAAAGAAATTAGTGGTATCGATTTTATCAAATTTTGGCCAACATAAACTTTTAAAAATACATGTGATCAGAAATTGGGACATGATCATGAATTGAAACATCTACCTTAATTTAAGCTTATTAGCTCAGTTTAGTTGTTCTTTTCTCGCTTTTGGAGAATAATTCCTTATAAAACCGACATTCTCATGGAAAAATGCGGTTTTTTAAGTTTGCGTATGAGCGAACGTCCTCATTTAAATACGAAAAGATTTTTTTCCAGAAAAAATTTGAATCATACAAAAATTATTTATTTAAAAAATGTATTTTCAACCGAATTTTTCTTCCTATCGCTTCCTACTAATAAATGTTAAAAATAAGACGATTTCAATAAATGATATCTTATTTTCTCGAGAAAAAGATTCTCTACAACTTGACCTCATTCAATTTTTAAAAATAAATAAATTATTATCAAATATAATAAATTATTTATAAAATGTTTCGTTTAAAATCTTATCTTTAATGATTTTAGCTATTAAAAGAATTTATTTTTAAAAATTGGATAAGGTCGAGTTATAGAGAATCTTTTTCCCCAGAAAATAATCATTCATTAAAATCGTCATTTTTCAAAATTTGGCAAGAAGAGATAAGAATTAAAGTTCAATCAAAAATCAAATTATTTAAATGAATAATGTTTGTATATATCAAATTTGTTTCATTAAAAGTAATTGTTTCTCTTATAAATAATATCATCAATAATAATATTATAATTTTTAAAGTATAATTAAATATGTCTTTCGCAGGCCTGTTTTTCGAGTTCATAATACCTTAAAAGAAAATGAGTTGTTTTAAAATCGCTGAATGAAACTTTTATTCAAAAAACTTTTTTAATTTTTAAAATGAAATGTCATTAGCTTGAAGTGGAAACTCTAGACATTATTAGTAAAAACTTACAACAAAATTTTGAGTTAGTTTTTTCAGTTCCTTAAAAACCTCTAAAATCCCGAAATTTAATGATTAATCCTTTTAGGCATACATTTTTTTATGTGAGAAAACAATTTTTCCTGCTTCTAATGACTACTTTAGGATCTAAAGAAACAAAAAAAATCAATAACAGAAAAACGAAAATTTTCGACATTTTCAAATTTTTTTCTGGCAAGCTAATAATAATTTTTTATCTGAAAAACAGCATATAGCATCGAAAATGTTCTGAGGAAGTAAAAAAATATTTTTTCAATCTAATAGTGCCAAAAGTAACTTAGTTATACATAAAAACTGCACAAACCAAGGTGTATCATATATGATACGCTGTACATCAAAGGGTTAGAAGCAGAGAATTTTTTTAGATTACAATGAAAATAATAAGTTAATTCTTCACTTTAAGCTAATGGAAATTCATTTAAAAAATTAAAAAATTTTTTAAAATAAAAGTTTCAAAGCGATTTAGAAAAACTCCTTTTTTTCGAATTTTCAAAAAATAATAACTTGGTCAAAATTAATTTTTGTTCAATTTTTATTTTTTATTATTAATTATCGCCACAATCTCTGCATCAAAAAATCACCATAATTTTTGCACTCGTAGAAAAAAATGTAAACATTTTTTTATTTTATTTTTATTATTTTTTATGTTTTGGTCCCATTTTAAAATGTTAGAAATCATATTTATGGCAAGAATAAATATTGCCATATTTTTATTTTTTAAACTTAAGGCTTTAGAGTGAATACTTTAGAAATTGAGCAATTGAAAATTAAAACGTTGACAATTGTATAATTTCAAATTGAAAACAATCGCAAAATCAAGGTAGATTTTAAAAAATTGGATAATTTAAATTTTGAAGAGTTTAAAATTAAAAACTGTTCAATTCAAAACATTAAAAGTTTAATCAATTTAGATTGAAATATATATATATATATATATATATATATGTCAATTCGACATTATCCAGGCACTTTTAATTTAAAATTGTACAGAACGATGTTAATTTTAAACAAAAAAATTTATATATATATATACATATAAATGTTCAATTTCAAATTAAAAGTGTCTAAAATGGAACAATTTTCAATTGAAAACGTTTAAAATTCAATAATGTCTAATTGAAAGGATTTAAAATTAAACAGTTTTGAATTAAAAGCCCTCGAAAAATAATAATAATAATAATAATAGAATTAGAATGACACTTCAATTTTGAAGGCATCCAATAGAAAATTTTTTACATTCACGCATTTCAATGCTTAATTTTGATTTGTCGAATTTTGGTAGTACTAAAATTAAAATTATTTAATTATATTGAAGAACTAATTTTAAACCTTAAGCTTTAAAGATTCTGAAACTTTTAAATTTTTAATATTAAGGCCAAGGATATTGTTACAGAGTTTTCCGTACAATTAGCATACATACAATGCGGAAGGCTTTTATTGCTATATTATGCAATTCTAAGAATTTAAAACTCAAAATTATTTAGTCTTCAACGTTCTAAGTTTTAAATTTATTAATTTTTCATGAAATACAAAAAATTTCAATGTAGAATGCTTGTTAGTGAAATTTTTTAAGTTTCACGGTCTAGAAATAAAAACTCTTTACTTTTTTAGTCTTCGACTTTGAAAGTTTTTAATTTTCAATGCTTCTCATTTTTAAACTTAGAAATTATGGTTCTTTTTCATTGAAATTATCAAATCTTGAATACTTCTAGTCTTGAAATTGTCCATAGGTTATACAATTTCAAATTAAAAACAATCACAAAATAAAGGTGGACTATTAAAAAATGGATAATTTAAATTTTGAGTAATTTGAAATTAAAAACTGTTCGGGCAAAACGTTCAAAGGTTTCAATTTGTTTCAATTTAGTTTCAAGTTTCAATTTAGATTTATATATATATATATATATATATATATATATATATAAAACTCATTTTTTCGAATTTTCAAAAAATAATATATATATATAAAACTCATTTTTTCGAAATTTCAAAAAATAATAACTTAGAGAAAATTAATTTTTGTTGAATTTTTAATTTTTATTATTAATTACCGCCAAAATCTCTACATAAAAAATCACCATAATTTTTGTACTCATAGAAAAAAAATGTCATAATTTCGAAAATTAAAAATTTCAAGCACGTTGGCGGCTTGCTATAATATTGACAAAAAAATAAAAAATCGTACACGCATCCTGATTAGAAAAGGTAACTTTTTTTATAGTCGGGATTTGATTGGTCAAAATTTGATAGTTTCGGCCCACCTTAACTTGTGTCCTTCAGGATTAAAACGTGTCAAACATTTATAAAACTTTTTTTGGTAGTGCAGTCATATGAAACATAATGCCTTATTTATTTACATTGCTCAGACTTTCTACAATTTTCAATACAATCGAAATTTTTTAAAGTTCATATTTCACTCAGATTTAATTTAAGCTTGTTAGCCCAGTTCAATTGTTCTTTTCTCGCATTTGGAGAGTAATTCCCTACAAAACCGACTTTTTGAGCAAACAGGGGAAAATACAGTTTCTGAAGTTCGCGTATGAGTGAACGTCCTCATTTGTCCCAAGCAAATTGCTTTTTCCTGGAGTACTCCCCGAACTCGCTAAAAGTGAGTGCAGCCAACTCGATTAACGAGTAGTCGAGGAAGAATGCCGAGTGCATTTGTAAACCTGACGCACAATTATTCGTCCGTGAAACGTAAAACGTCATAATGACGAGGTTGGCGTGGATTACGAAGATGCTCCAAGCACAGAGAGTTAAAAGCTAATGGATCCTACTTTGAAGATTCTGACATCACTGTAGGATGAGGAGAATAGTCGACATTTTCGTGAAATGCCTTTAACTTTCCCATTTACAATTTGAAAGGCTTTTAAGGGGTCTGACCACCCAGACCGCTCGAAAAATAGGCTTATTCTAAAAAAAATCTTTAAACTCGAAAATATGAGATTGAATTTATTAATTTTTAGGCACATCGTAGTTCATGGTTTCATGAACGTCTCTTATAAATTTTATTTAAAAATCTCAAAAAATGGCGGCGCTGCAACTGTTGCCGTGGAGATCTTCCGCCGAAACGCGCGTAACTGGCTGCATGAAATCTACGAAACTATTGGTCCGAGTGACTTGAAATTTGGACAAAATACTCTTAGATTGATTATCTAAAATCCAGCGTAAGATTTTTGCGATAAGTTGATTCATTATTTTCTTATTAATTTTTTTCTTCCGTGAAAAATACGATTTTTTTTCTTCGGTTCACCAAAATTTCCCTAATTAGTGGAAAAAAATCTTTTACGCTTTAGTTACTCTTCAAGAATAACCGGTTTTTTTTTTTTGAGTAACCCTTCCTGAGATTCATCGGAGGCCAGCTACGCGCGTTTCAGCGGAGGAAACTCACGGTAACAGTTGAAGTACCACCATTTTTTGAGATTTTTAAATAAAATTTATAAGAGACGTTCACGAAACTATGAACTAGGGTAAGTGTACCAGTGGTTAAACGCGCTTGAGTGAATGAACACGATTTTTCAAATAAGAAATAGCAATAACTTTTTTAAAAATTTTAGACTAAATATTAAATATATAGACTTCGTTTTGTTTTGGTTTTAGGTCTAGAAATGTAGAATTTAAATAATACAACTGAGTTTAATCAAGAATTGTCGATGCATTTCTAGACCTAAGGCCAAAACAAAACCAAGTTTATATAAGAAATAGCAATTTATTATTACAATTTATTATAAATATATATAAAGTATGAGTATAAAGTATAAATATAAGTATAATAAGTATAAATAAGTTATATTTATACTTATAAAAATATAAGTATAAATAAGTATAAAGTATAAATATATATAAAATAGCAATTTATTATTACAAACCATATTATTTTAAACCTCATTAAATTTACGACAAAGTATATATTCTGACAATTAAAGCAATTTTTATCAAATATGATTAAATTTGTCGTACAATTAATGAAAAATATGTTTTCAACGAGGGTCACAAATTTAGAAGTGTAGCGGTTATTTTTGAATGAACACGTTCGTTAATATTGAAAATTCTATGATAAATAAACAATATCTAATGTAAAGTTTTCTTCATCGACAAATATAAGGTCAATATTTTAATATAATCTCAAAATTTCTTTAATAAAACTTAATAGTAATTAAAAAATGGCATGTTCAATTACCGATACTTTTTTAGGCTGCTTTTAGTGAATGAACAAACCTCTGCTGGAATTCTCATGTCACGTGTCTGTCATGTGTTGCAATGTGTAAAATATAAGAAAATTATAATAACAATCATGAGAGTATATAAAAATACCTCAACACATAACTGCATAAAAAAGATTAGCGATGCATTTGGAGACCTTTCGAGACAAATTCAAGATTTCCTCAAAAAATGGACAGATGAGTTTAAAATTGAACAGAGATCGAGAATCTCGAATAAAAAATTCGAGAATCTCTGCTCGAGATCTCGAATTTTCGAGAAATATCTGCTCGATTTTGTATTTCAACTACAAACTACATTGCATGTATTTTTTTGTTCAACTAAAAACTACATTGTATGTATTTTTTATTTCAACTACAAATTACATTGCATGTATTTTGTATTTCAACTACAAACTACATTGCACGTATTTTGTATTTCAAATACTTGAAATACATTTTTCATGAAATACTGCCCAGCTCTGATTTTACCAGATGATTCTGTTAATTTTACAGATTTTTTTCCTCTGTGACAGCATTTTGTATTGGTCTTTTTGGATAAAGCTTGTTCATTACACAATTCGGTTTCTGAGAAGTCTTTTGGCTCTATAAGTGAAATTTTAATAATTTAAAATTCGAACTTCCCCCTTTTCCGCTTTTGATTGGCCCAAAGATGACAACAGACTTGGCGCGAAATTTCAATTGTTTTAAAGCTCTAAGAGGTGAGCTTTTCAAAGTTTAAAATGATTTAACCTCTACGTTTAGAACTTTGGTACCATCCTTCTAACTATTCAGTTTTCAGGGTCCTTTTCCCAAGATATCTCGCACATTTTCTGCAGAATTCCTCTGCAGAAGTTCCGTGCCCAAGTTAAAGAGTTAAGCACAAGAGAGGCTGTGAGAGAGTGAGGATAAAATCTCTTTGTCTGCAACCAAGAGTCCATTTACATGAAGAAGTGGCTCGACTCGGTTGATTTATCTTCCCGACACGATTTGCGGATCTTGGCATATAGGAGAGAGCTGAGAAGATCTTATGAATGGGGTTGAAGAAGCTAGAAGTAGAGGAAAGAGAAAAAACGATTAAAAAATAAGAGGTACTCTCGATCGACTTCAAACACGTGTCTTAACTCAACGTTTTTTCACAAGAAAAAAACTTATAGATGAATTTAAGGAGCCTTCAAAAATCCAATGCACTCTTAAATGATTGGTCGTCGGTTGACATGATTCCGGCTTTGGATGTACTGAACATACCATAAAAATTTGAGCGAAATCGGTTCAGTAGTTTTTGAGATATCGTGTCAGCCAATTTGAAAAATGCAGTTTTGAGAAGAACTATATAAAGTCGATTCCACTCTATAATTCTGCCGTCCAAAGTAAAAAGATACGTAAGTGACTTTGTGGTTTAAGGTTATTCTCTTACACCTAGCAATGAAAAAGTCCACAATGTCACTTATGCATCTTTTTACTTTGGAAGGCAGAATTTGGCTTTAAAGAATTCCTAATGACTGTTCAAATGTTAATAGATATGTATTAAACATTCTAAGATACTGTTTTTTCATGGTTCGTCAAAAAAAATTCCCAAAAGATCCAAAAAAAAACTGGCTGTCACACCAGACGACCCCTTGAAGTCTTATGTCTTATGTTTTATGTCCATATAAGTCTTATGTATGCTTCAGTTTGTCTTAAGGCGTCTTAAGTAGCCTTAAGCAATTTTATAAATGTTTAGCGAATATTAAAAAGGCTCAAAACTTTAAAAATAACAGAAGGAATGTAATAATAAAATGAATCAGAAAATAATGATCTTAAAGCTATTTACAGGCTTCACAACGCCAGCTACGCTCAAAAAGGGGAAATAGGGTGATTTTTTCACAAAAATAGGAAGAAAATATGGAAATAAATTATATTAAATACAACCTTTACGTTTCCACGCGAGGCAAAAGGAAAGAATCCTTTTATCAGAAATGTTACATTAAAGTTTATTCAACTCTATATTAATTTGCATTCGGTCCACCAATTTTATAAAAATGTTATACTTTTATACTTGTTATGTTCCATTTTTTGGAAAATCATTATTTTTTCATAAAATTATTTAAATAAAATTAGTTTTCATAAGGTTAATTAAATAAAATTAGTTTTCATAAAATTAATTAAATAAAATTAGTTTTCATAAAATTATTTTAAAAAATTTTTTCAAATAAAATATCTTATGAATAGCATAATTTTTATGATTAAGTAAGTTAATTTGCATCTAGTAAAATGAAATACCTTATGCAAAATAAAAAAACTGCATGACTTTCTATAATATTGATACAACTAGAATAAAGGATTATGAATCTCGACGGCTAGCAACCTTCAAATTTCTAAATTGAAAATGTACAAATTACAAATTACAAATTATAAATTACAAATTAAAATGCTAAAATTTTAAACTGTTTTCAAGATTGTATAGAATCGAAGTCTTTCTAAACTAATTATTTTTATTCTTAGTAGTTGCCGAATTGAATTGAATTTTTTTCGACCCGCTCAAGCGAATGTAATTTTTCTATTCTTATCCCCCAAAAATTCTAAATTAGATTTAGATATGTACACTTTCGAGGTTAATTGACATACATGCGAAGTAAATGGAAGTAAATAATCTCGATTATTTTGACATTTCTCTTCGAACGCAATTTTCGAATTTTCGATCGCAGCGCTTTCGCGGAATAGAGAAACAATTTTTAAAAAACTCATATAGAACCCCATGGATACAAAATATGTGTTGATACAAATTTCTTTCTGCCGAGGCTTCAATCGTTCAATTTTGAAATATTTGATACTGAAATGTTCCATATTTGAAACTTTTTCATATTTTTAATTATTCAGTTCTGAATGCCTGCAACCTAATTCAAAAAACGTTCGATTTTTAAGAAATTTATTATTAAGAATTAAATTAAATTAAATTAAAATTAAGAAATTTAAAATTGTATAGTTTCGAATATTTGAATTTCAAAATTATATTTAAGTCTCTAATTTTTAATTATTCAATGACAAACTAACAAATATATCAATGCTTATTTAAACATTTCAAGCCTGCCCCAGCGAGTCTTTTTCTTAACTTTTGGTCACTATTATTTTCTGGTCCCTTTTTTTTAAAATGTTAAAAATTACATTTTTTGCAAGAATAAATATTGCCACATTTTTATATTTGAAATTTAAGGCTTAGAATGAATACTTTAGAAATTAAACAATTGAAAATTAAAACGTTCACAATTGTACAATTTCAATTTGAAAATAATCGCAAATCAAGGTAGATTATTAAAAATTGGATAATTTAAATTTTGAAGGGTTTAAAATTAAAAACTGTTCAATTCAAAACGTTTAAAGTTTAATTAATTTAGATTGAAATTTTATGTGTGTGTGTGTAAATTGCTTAGCTTCAAATTAAAACCGTTCCAAAATAATACAATTTCAAATTAAAAATGCCTATAATTGAATAATTTTTAATTGAAAATGTTCAAAATTCAATAATGTCGAATTGATAGGATTTAAAGTTAAACAGCTTTGAATTAAAAGCGCTCGAATAATAATAATAATAATAATAATAATAATAGAATTAGAATGTCACTTCAATTTTGAAGGCATCAAATTAAACATTTTTCACATTCACACATTTTAACGCTTAATTTTGAATCTGTCGAATTTTGATAGTATTAAAATTAAAATTGTTCAATTACATTGAAAAATTAAATTTTAAACTTAAAGCTTTAAATACTCTGAAACTCTTAAATTTTTAAGATTAAGGCCGAGGATATTATTATGGAATCTTCCGTACATCCAGCATACAACACAAAGGGGGGACAGACTATTATTACGAAAAATTCCGTAACAATAGCCTCGGGCCATATCATGTTGTGTGCTAGTTGTACGAAAATTTCCGTAATACTAGACACTGCCTAATATTAAACAATACAGAAAGCTTCTATTTTGATATTGTTCAATTCTAAGCATTCAAAACTCAAAATTATTCAGTCTTCAACGTTCGAAGTTTGAAATTTATTAATTTTGCATCAAATAAAAAAATTGTCAATTTAGAATGCTTAGTAGTGAAATTTTTTAAGTTCAACGGTCTAGAAATAAAACCTCTTCACTTTTTAACTTCTATTTTGAAAGGTTTTGATTTTAATTGCTTCTCATTTTTAAATTTAGAAATTATCGTCCTTTTTCATTGAAGTTATCAAATCTTGAATACTTCCGGATTTGAAATTATCCATAGGTATTATTTTTCTTATTTGTTGCATTTTGCAGGCTACTTAAAATATCTAAATCTTAAAATATGCGTGAAAATATCTAAAAATATTGAATCTTATTGGATTTTATTATTTTTTATATCTTTTAGGGGAAAAATAAGAAGAAAGGGGGAAAAGTGGACGTTTCTTGAAAAAAAGGTAAAAAGGGAAATTTTTTTAAAAAGGGGAAAGATAGGGGAATATGGAAAAAATATGAAGCCTGTATTTAAGACTACTTAAGCTCTAATTAACAAAATTCAAACTCGAAAACAGAAAGGATCAAGTTCTTTAACATTTTTTCACTATTGTTTATTATTTTTCCCCCAGAGAGCTGAAGAAATAGTATCAATGTCCGGACCTTCCATGTTCCGGATATTGTGATCATTCTTTTTTTGTTTTCTATCTGTTCACCTGAACCAATATTTTTCTCTCTACCAGTACCCCCAACGTTAAGTAAACACTCTCAGGGATGCCAACCATGTGACGCTCAAATTCAATTTATTCATTCAGAGCTTCATTTCAGATTCATGAATGCTAATGGTGCATCATGTCAACTCTAAATAAACATTTTATCATCAGTCCTGATTCAACTAAGTACTCAGTATATTTTTCCTCTCAGTTTTTTATATTCCCTCAGTCTGAAAACAAATTTTCTGAATTGAGAACAACTGGTAAAAAGAGTCCAGGCTATACATAGAGTAGAGAAGCTTTGCCAGCCACTGGTTGAATGTTATTGACTCTCTGACGATATTCGACCAAGTTGAAAATCGAGAGAAACTTTTTTATCAAAACCTTTATCAACGAGTGCAAAACGTGGAAAATGAAGAAAATCAGATTTTATAGAAGAAAATGCTTTTTTCAATTATTTCACGGCAAAAAATACCATGTCTTATCGAATTTTTTGGTTAAACTAACAAAAAAAATTCGATGACTTATCAAATTTTTTGGTTAAAGTAACAAAAAAATTCGCCTTATCGAATTTTCTGGTTAAAGTAACAAAAAAATTCGCCTTATTGAATTTTCTGGTTAAAGTAACAAAAAAATTCGCCTTATCGAATTTTCTGGTTAAAGTAACAAAAAAATTCGCTTTATCGAATTTTCTGGTTAAAGTAACAAAAAAATTCGATCAGGCATCGAATTTTTTCCGTGTTCTGTCAGTAATTTTAAATTTGAACTTTTCATTTTACGAAAATTCAGAATTAACTAAAAATTCTTTCCGTTCGTACAAATGGATCAAAATAAAAGAATATAGACTCGTGATAAAAATTCTTATAACATATTCCTTCCACGGAAGGACTTTTTAAAGCATCACTGTGTGCTTAGTATCAGAGAAATTTTTATAATTCACTCTAGTCACGTCTGGCAGCCAATCAAGATTCATATAATTCACATGTGAGCCAAGTCAACTTTATATCTTTCAGGGAAATCATATATCTTTCAGGAAAATGTTCTGACGATGAATGTAGATGAAATAAAAGTAGAGAATTTTTTTAATGAATTTTTTAAAATCCGTATTTAACAATTTATATATTTTAGTATTCATTCCTCATCTCTTGGATTTTTCCAGGGCATTATGAATTTGAGTTTTACGTTCATTGAATAATTACCGTTAATGAATCCATTGTCAAATTTCAATTAGAAATTTATTTCTTTAAGAGTAATGTATGGGTTTTTGTGGAATATTTGAGTTTTATTGTTGTGAATTCGACATATGATATTCGCTTCATGGGAAACTATGCGAATCACGAGGGTCGTAAGCGTTCGGTCGGTTTCTTCCTCGAGTGGAGAAAAGCCGCAGGAATCCCCAGTGATTACAGCTTCACCACGAGATTCCTTCTCCTCCCCTTTTCACACTTTCTGAATTGTGGTGTCGGTTACCTATTTGTATGCCACTATGCCTCGACTTTCTTCTCAACTTTTTCACTTGGCTGAATTCGAAAATCATCTCATTCTTTGCGCACGTTCACACCTTATTTTCATCCCTTTTGAGGAGACATAATGCATAATTTTTGCATAAATATTCTTTATATTATGAAATATTAACTCTCATTTCCTCTAATTTCACTTGAAGGATTTTTCGCCCAAACAGCGTAACCCCTAAAATTTTCAAAATCGTTTCTTTTTTTGCTGAAAAATTCTCTAAATTCGAGATAAATTACCCAGTGAAACGGTTCGTTCCGAAAAAATTTGGAAGTAGGTTTTTAAATAAATTGTTATGCCAAAAGTACTCACATTGTTATACAAAAGTACTCACATTTAATAATATCAATCTATTTTCTGTGCAATGATTTCCTGTCATAACTTGTGTGCCAGATTACTTTAAATAGTTTAAATTAGTAATTAATAAAAAGCAGGAATTAATTATGAGCAGTTTATTAATTCTTGAGTAAAGGTAAAGTGATATTCTTAGGGATTATTATTTTAAAAAATTATTTCTTCATTACCTAGTTGAAAAAAGTGGAAAAAAATAATTGCGAAATTATATTATTATATATGAGTATATATTTAATATATTTAAAATATATTGAGCTAAGTCATGATATGTTTTTAACCTTAAACCTTTCTTTCTAGGAGCAGGATCAAGATTTTAAAAAAATCTTTTAACGGTTTAATTCAGGTTTGCGGTATCTCGGGATCGGATTTTTGTTTTTTTATTAAATTCAAAAATAGAATTTTGGAGGCGTCTTCTGTCCCTCCTGAAAAATTTGTTTTGCCGAAAGAATTTTCACTTATTTACTTCACTTTACAGTATTTTATTACAGTAACAATTTGATATTAATTTTTTTTATATATTGATTTAAGGGATCACAGCGGTTCAGAGGTTAAATTTTAGGGAAAATAGGAGATTTCTTTTTCGAAAAAAAAGGGATCAAGGGGGGAAATTTGTCTTTTTAAGGAGGATCATGCGGGAGTGGGAAAAACGTAAAAAACTCAATTATAAACCACTTTTGAAAATATTATCTCTATTAGTCAATGCATATTCGAAAAGGCAAATGTACACTTTACCAGGAAAAAATTTGAAATCATAGTAAATATCGTTTTTAATAGCAATTTTCTGTAGATCGAAATTTTACGTAGTTTTTTCCAACTTTATTCTTCAAAAATCGTCGGATTTTAATGATTAAGGGTTAACTTTGTTCATTATGCAATTATCTAAGATTCATTATTTGGTTCATTATGCAATTATCTAAGATAATATATTATAATTTAAAAAAAATTATTTATTAATATTAATTTATTAATAATATAATTAATAATCTAATTATTATTAATAATTTTAAAAATAATTATCCTTAAAAATACAGCTATATGTTTATAATCTGAGATTAAAGAAATAGCTGAATCTTGTAGGATAATCATTTTTAAAATTATTCCTGTAGTAATGTCTTAGATAATTGCATAATGAACCAAACTTTATGTTGTATGCTAGTTGTACGAAAAATTCTGTTACAATATCCCCGGCCTGAAAATATTATCATGGGCTCTATAATATTTCCGAAAAGAAAATTTTAATGACACGTTGTAGTTAACGAAAGAGAGAAATTCCGACAGCAAATATTTTTCAGAACAAAAAAAATTGTCGACTAAAAATTATTATAAATTAATTTATAAAAATTACTATAAATTATAAACAAAAACTAAACGACATGTGAAAATTTTCGGCTGCTAAAATTGCTGACAAGAATTTAGATTTCTGAATTATAAAATTACCAAAATTTTAAATTTTCAACAAATCAAATTCCCGGAATGAGTCTGCTAAAATTCTCCAGAATCTTAAACAATTCTCAAAATTCTTGCATCGCTGTCTAGAATCTAATAAAATACTGAATTTCAGAGTCTTTTGAACTCTTTAGAATTTTTTAAAACCCTTCAGGAAATCTTTTGGATTTTTTGACAATCTTCTAACATTTTCTAGAATATTTTAAATTTTCCATGTACTTGTAGATTCGTCCAATCTCCTAAAATCTTTCAAAATCTCTAGATTTGTTCAATCTCCTAAAATCTTTCAAAATCTCTAAATTCGTTTAATCTCCTAAAATCTTTCAAAATCCTCTAGATTCGTTCAATCTCCTAAAATATTTGAAAATCCTCTAGAATCTTCAAGATTTTTTATAATGTCGTAGAAACTTCTAAAGATTTTTTGATTTTTCCAGTATCTTCTAAAACCCTCCAGAATTGTCTAGAACTTTCTAAAATTTCCCAAGATTTCTTGAAACTCTTAATAGAGATATCCAAACTTTTTCGGAGTTCTAAAATCTTTAAAAATCTTCGAAAATTTCCCAAAACCTGTAATGATTTTTCAAAATATTCTAGACTGTTTCAGAATCTTTTAGAATCCTCAAATATATTTTGAATTCTGCCCTAAACTTCTAATATCTTTTAGTCTCTTCCAGACTTTTTTTTAAGACTTTCGAAAAGCCTAGAGAATTTTAGTAAAATTTTGGAAAGAGTCTAGAAGATTTTTGAGGATTTTGAGAGTCTTTTGCAGACTTTAGAGGGTTCTAAAAGATTCTGCAGAATTCTGGAGTTCAGAATGTTCCGTAGGATTATTCTAGAAAATTCTGGAAAAGTCTAGTATATATTTTAAAATATTAAAGAATTTTGAAAGATTCTTTAAAATTTTATAAGATTATAGAAGTACCCAGAAAAAAAGATTTAAGAAAATATTCTTGAAGGCCCAGAAGATATTAAACGGTTATGAAAGAGTTTAGAAGATTTGATTATGGAAAATTTTGAAAGACATTGAAAGTCCGGAAGCTTTTCAGTCAGTCTATAAAATTTTAGAAAATTTTGGAAATAAATAAAGTTTTCAAAGGAACTCGCACTAAAAAAACTAGTCATAATTCAACCAAGTCCTTTTGGGACATTTCTTCTATTTTTATGAACTACAAAATAAATAAATTTAAAAAAAAACCACCGGGACCTAATTTCTCATGCATTTGGTGCGGGGTTCTTTCTAGAAGATTCTAGAAGACTCTGAATGTCTAAGGTTTTAATATTGTGCACGTGTTTTTGAAAGTCATAACTCATAAGTTTCTATTCATTATAATTCTTGGAAAATTAATCAGGACCTTGAATAAAAAAGGCGAAAAAGGGGGGAAATTCTCAAAAATAGTGATTTTAGGGGATCTTAGGAAAAATATTTGAAAAATAAGAGAAAAGGGGGAAAATAGGAGAAAAGGGGGGAAATAGCGAAAAAAGGGGAGTAGGGTCATGAAGAAAAAAAATCTGTGGAATTAACAGAAGTCATCTGTTGAAATAAGGAAAGCAGATTTTTTCTGTTATATTTACAGAAACGGTTAAACAGATGGTTAGTAAATTTAACAAATATATCTGTAAAATTAACAGAAATGTATGTTATGTTAAAATTTTTTCTGAAGATTAGAATTCCATTAACCCAACAGACATTTCTGTTAATTCTAC
The DNA here is from genome assembly GCA_037177015.1 of Euceroptres primus. NCBI lineage: Eukaryota > Metazoa > Arthropoda > Insecta > Hymenoptera > Figitidae > Euceroptres > Euceroptres primus. The sequence goes on from JBAGKK010114228.1 coordinate 28,883, forward strand.
AGATATATCTGGTTAATTTACTAACCATCTGTTAGTTTAAGAGAAATTTCTGTGAATATAACAGAAAAAATCTGAGAAAAATCGGTTGAAAAAATTTCAATCGATAACTGCTGCTAATTTTACAGATCTTTTTTTTCTCCGTGGAACTGACTTTGATCCCTGTAATTTCCTGAATCTAATTTTTCTGAATTTCATTTTCATTTCAGACAAAATTGAAGATTATAAAAGTTAAACTTTTTGTTAATTTCAATTTTTCTTCCTTTTTTTTTGTCGAAATCGGTGGCTATTAATTTTAGAGAGCTCTGATAAATACAGATTGCGATTATAGGATGCAGGACAAACCATATTTGCTCAGCAGAACCAATGGGCAGACTCAAACATATACATATACAATTGTATACCAACTCATGGTGAACTGAACATTCACACGGTGTAATGTATTATGTATAATAGATCCATAAATAACTTCGTGGTATAGCTATGCTACATAAGTCATAGACCGTGGATAATGTACATTTCAGTATAGTAAATAATTGCCTTATGTAACATCATTGAGGTCCATTTCGTTTGTATGAAACTTCTTCATTAAAAAAAATTAATTAAGTTAATTACCTAATTATTTTACATATTTTCCTGTTCTTTTACTGTTCAATTACTCTCTAAATTTGAATCAGTAAAAAGTAATTCGGTAAATCGGGTAATATAAAAATGATCGAAAAAATGGACCAATTTGATCTGCAACACTTTCATCCAAAAACTAATGAATATTTTTCCCACGTATTTTTCAATTGTTTTGGATTATTAAAAAAAATTGATCTGCAATGCTTTGATATTCTGAATTTTCTGTGGACTGATCCATGAACAAGAAGTCAGTCTCTGGTTTAACCCAATTTTGGTTTCAATTCAAATTAAACTGATTTTCAGTCAAAAATTCACTGATTTTTCATTCAATTTGAAAATTAGGTAATTTTCACTGATTTTGCTAAAAAAAGTCAACCATGGAGTATATCTTTCGGAATAATAATTTACGAAAGAAATTAAACAGTATACTCAGAGAAAACATTTTCAAGTTAAAACAATGGTTTTTTAACCTCTTTTTTTGATTCGATATGAAAATTTGTTTATATTAAAAAACATTTGTTCAATCAGAAAAAGTTGTTTGGTGCAAACAAAATTTTTTTAATTCAAATAATATTCGTTTCAGTCAAAAAGCAATGTTTTTTGATCCCATAGCAATGCAATTATTTTTTTGATTCAGAAATATGTGGTTTGAATGAAAAAAAAACTTGTTTCTAGCACTATAGTGTTACTTATTATGTATATTGAAATGTAAAATATTATTTTATTATATTGAATGTAAAAAACTTGTTTCTAACACTATAGTGTTACTTATCATGTATATTGAAATGTAAAATATTATTTTATTATATTGAATGTAAAAAACTTGTTTCTAACACTATAGTGTTACTTA
>JBAGKK010114228.1:30453-48085 GCA_037177015.1 Euceroptres primus
TTATGTATATTGAAATGTAAAATATTATTTTATTATATTGAATGTGAAAAATACTAACATTATAGTGTTACTTTTTAAGAAACACTATAGTATTACTTAAAAGAATGATTTTAAAGAATCTTTATAATTTTGTTTGAATCTAAAAAACTTTTTTCGAATGCTACAGTATTACTTAAAATAATGATTTTAAAAAACCTCTTTAAAGTGACAGAAAAGATGCCTTAATTTAAAGTCTCCTGCAATTTTAAAAGATCAGAGAAAGGTCTGAAAATAACTCGGCTTTTCTCTTGCAAGAACAAAAGTCGCATAAACCGAATTATCGATTGAATTAAGACTCCAATCTATCTTCCTTTGAAAGCGAAAAGAACTTGAGTCTTAAAATATTACATGGCGACTTTGTGACATAGAAAAAGTAGTTAAAAATTAATAAAATTTAAGTTAAAGTTAAAATTTAAAGAGAACTTGTATTAAAAATAAATCTGTGCAATTACATTTTATTTCGGACCACTTTAATGTATGCTGTTTCCGATGACCATATTATTCGGAAATCGTTATTGGCTCTCAACTCCGGCATATAATTATCACTCAAAAATCCGAATATCAGAGAACATTATCGATATTGTAAACGTTACAGTTATTAGAAGCAATATTGTTCGTTCAGTATAAAATAGAGCGACGATTATATCAGCTTTACGAATAGAGTCACGTGCAATAGTTTAATATACTCCGGAGAGAGAAATATCCGCGATAAAGCGATACTAACCCCCATTCAGACTCGTATTTAAAAAGGGGAAAAGTTATGATTTAGAGTTACTATCTTCTTGCTTCTTTTATTATTTGAATAAATCATTTTTGCTGTACTTATTTTTGCAGTTTTATTATTTTATTATTTACATTTATTGTTATTTATTACTTAATTTATTATTACTTATTATTTACATTTATTATTATTATTTATCACTTAATTTATTATTACTTATTATTTATATTTATTATTATTATTTATTACTTAATTTATTATTACTTATTATTTACATTTATTATTACGTTTATTATTCTATTTATTATTTAATATTATTATATCTTCTGATTATTATTTATTATTATTGAATCATTTGTCAATAAATTGTAAATAAAAAAACAATTTATCATGAAATCATGTATATTCTGAATCTGTGAGTTTTAATAATGTCCGGAGTGGATTTCTCGAAATGATTTTGGGTTGAATCACCGATTCGAAAATGGAAATTGGAACGAGATTGACATAGTCGATGATATTCCGAAGTGGCTTCAGGGTTTCCCTTTCCACTCTTGCCTGGCCGAACAATGAGGGTCGAATATGTCAAACTACCCTTGGGAGGGCGACTAGATATTCAAACCCTCTCACCCTTTCACCCTTTCCCCACTTCCTTTATCCAGAGGCGATTGAAAGAGAACCCTTGAGTGCAATAAGTCCACCCTGACCTTTGGGTATCAAATTACAAGCAGCCAATCAAGAAAATTCCTATCTGCAAACCTCGTTTTCTAAATCAGAAATTGAAAAAGAATTAAAATTTTAAAATATTTTAAATTTAAGATTGATATTAAGAATGATGAACTTTCCTTCTTAGAATTTAAAGGAATGCAAAATTCAATTCCTTTATAAATAATTTCTAAATGTTAAAAATTGTTTTCTTATTTTCGATGTGATAGACAGGTATCTTGTAGATAAGGTCATTATCATTAGAGGTAATTTTTGATTGACTTTTTTTATCAATAAAAATAATTTTACTAATAGTTTTAATTGTTACCTTGTATTCGTTCAATTTCACTAAAAGGCCAGGCACATAACCAATTAATTGATTGGATAATAGCCAATTGGTCGGTTTGCTCGATTGAAGATTAATACAGGGAAAACAGGCTTTGATCAAAATTATGGCTGGTGAAATTACGTCGTAATATTCTCGATTTGCTCCGTCATTCCCAAAATTCATCAAAGAGTCTCAGCTTGACTTGAAACCATGTTCCAATTCCACTTAATTATGGCAAAATATATTTTTACGAGTATCACAAAATGCCTTTCTTAATACGATCTTGAAACTCTTATTAATTTTTATATTAATAAGAACGTTAAGGTCTGATGATAAAAGTCCTTGAGAGTTTCTTAAAAAATATACATTGTGCTTGGCGTAGTAATATCTCAAAAGAGTGCAGCAGGCTTGACCTAATTTTCTTACATAATGGGCTGTACATAAAAAAAAAGTGTAAGAGAAGTTTCCTGCAAGAGGAATTTTTTTTAAATATGAAAACATGTACAGAGAATGTTGAACCCAGGTGGAAAAATTATGCATAATCTATGCATAATGAACTATGGGTAGTCACTATGCGAAAAATTATGCATAAATTATGCATAATAAGCTATGGGTAGTCATTATACCAAAAATTATGCATAAATTATGCATACTTAATAAATCTGAAGGTATCAAAATGTTGGAAACAGTTGAAAACTAGTTGTCATTTGTTTGCAGCATTTAATATTTAATTTATGTATGCATAATTTTTTGCAAAGTGACTACCCATTATGCACAATTTTTCCACCTGGGAAGGTAATGTGCGAATAAAAGTCTAAGGATTACAGAGGGTATTTTTTATAGAATTTTCATTAAAAGGCAGAAAACGATATAATTTTTAAAGAAAAAAGGTTTTAAAAATTTTTTGAAATAATTTTAAATTATTTGAAGTTAAATAATCATGTCAAAATACTTTAAAAGTTCAAATAGAGGTTGGAGCCAAATACATTACTCATAATAAAAGTATTTTGATATATATAAAAAGTATTTCAAATAAAATGCAAACTACATTTAAGTATTTTATCTGAAATGCTTATTTGTATTTCAGATGAAATATACTCTAAATTAATTGCATAAAATTAATATTAAACCTATGCGCACTATCTAAAAAGACATAAGACCATGCAGTGGAGTTTTAAAGAGCCTTGAATTCTTTGGAATTCACAATGAACTCTTTAATGAAATTCTTTGGAATTCAATTATGAATTCTTTGGGATTCTTCAAAATTCACCTTGAATTCTTTGAAATTCTTTGTTATTCATCATAAATTCTTTGAAACTCAGAATGAACTCTTCGGAATTCACCATGAATATATTGGAATTTAATTATGAATTATTTGGGACTTTTCGAAATTCACTTTGAAATTCTTTGGAATTCATAATAAATTCTTTGGAATTCTATTTGAAATACTCACTTGTATTTTAGATGAAATATATCCTAAATTAATTATGTAAAATTATTATTAAACCTATGCGCACTATCTAGAAAGCCGTAAGTCCATGCAGTGAAACTTTACAGAGCTTTGAATTCTTTGAAATTTATTGGAATTTATTTATGAAGACATTGAAATTTAATTATGAATTCATTGGAATTTAAGTATGAATTTATTGAAATTAAGTTATGAATTCACTGGGATTTAATTATGAATTCTTTGGGTTTCCTCGGAATTCACCTTGAATTCTTTGAAATTATTATTTTTAATTTATAGAATTCACAATTAACTATTCAGAATTCACTATGAATTTATTGGAATTATTTGGAAATCGCCAGGTATTCTTTGAAATTCACTAGGAATTCTTCATAATTCATCTGGACTTCTTTGGAATTGGTAATGACTCTTCAGAATTTACCATAAATTTATTGTCATTTTTGAAATTTTTCGGAATTCTTCAAAATACATTATGATTTATTTGGAATTCATTATACAGTCTTTAGAATTCAATGTGAATTCCGAAGAGTTCCAACGAATTCAAAGTACATTTGAAAAAATTCTTGGTGAATTCTTGAGAATTTCAAAGATTTCATGATGAATTCTGAAGGATTCTAAAGAATTCAAGGTTAATTTCGATGAATGCCAAAGAATTTTAAATAATTCAAGGTTAATTTCGAAGAATTTTATATAATTCAAGGTGAATTTCGAAGAATCCCAAAGAATTTCAAATAATTCAAGGGAAATTTCGAAGAACCACAAAAAAAACTGGATTCTATAGGATTTTTCGAAAATCTTCTTCAATTATTTGAAATTTATCATAAATTCTTTGGAATTCATTATGATCTCGTCGGAATACACCATGAATTCATTGGTATTCTTTAGAATTTATTGATGAATTCTTTGGGATTTTTCGAAAATCAACTTGGATTCTTTGAAATTGTTTGGGATTGTTCAAAATTTACCTTGAATTCCAAAGAATAAATGATTAATGCCAAAGAATTCATAAAGAATTCCGAAGAATTCCAAATGAATTGGAGGTAAATTCCAATGAGTTCGAGGTAAATTTCGAACAGTTCATTGTAAGTTTCAAAGAATTCAAGGTGAATTCTGAAAATTTTCTATTGAATTCCAAAGAATCCCTGGTGAATTCCAAAGATTGCCGAAGGCTTTATTGTAAATTCCAAACAATTTCAAAGAATTCAAGATGAATTTCAAATAATCCCATGGAATTTCAAATAATTTAAGAGGAATTTCGAAAAAACCCCAAAAATTATGAATCCTATTGGATTTTTCGAAAATCTTCTATGAAATTTATCATAAATTCTGTGGAATTCACAATTATCTCTTCGAAATACACCGCGAATTCATTGGTATTCTTTAGAATTTATTGATGAATTCTTTGGGATTTTTCGAAAATCAACTTGGATTGTTTGAAATTGTTTGGGATTTTTCGAAATTTACCTTGAATTCCAAAGAATGAATGATTAATGCCAAAGAATTCATAAGGAATTCTGAAGAATTAAAAATGAATTTGAGGTAAATTCCAGTGAATTCGAGGTAAATTTCGAAGAGTTCATTGTGAGTTTCAAAGAATTCAAGGTGAATTCTGAAAAATTCCTATTGAATTTAAAAGAATCCCTGGTGAATTCCAAAGATTGCCGAAGACTTTATTGTAAATTCCAAAGAATTTCAAAGAATACAAGGTGAATTCCGAAGAATCCCAAAGAATTCATAATTAAATTTCAATGAATTCACGATGAATCCCAAAGAATTCCAATGAAGAGTTCATTGTGAATTCCAAAGAATTCAAGGCTCTGAAAAGTTCCACTACATGGACTTACGGCTTTTTAGATAGTGCACAAAGGTTTAATATTAAGTTTATATAAATAATTCAATTTATAATAATAATATCATAATATAATAATTGCATATAAATAAATGTTTTTCATCTAAGATACAAGTAAGTATTTCAGATAAAATACACAATTCTCCAATGCATTTCAAATAAAGTACAAAAATACTTCAGATTTAAGTGTAGTTTGTGTCTTTCTCTAAAAAATTGATGGCGCTGTTTCAAAGTTTGATTGTTGTCGCTTTTCCGCAATGCTGATTAGATTTTTTAAATTTTAAACTTAGATCAAGCTCGTCATAGATGATTTTTTTTTAAATTGTCAAAAAATACAAGCATAAGTAGGAAATTAAATGATTCGAAATAAAATAAAGCGAATAATTATGTTTTATAATTTGAATGTAAAATTAATTATAGGTTGTAATTTTTTTTAAAATACATAAATAATATAATTATTAATTATATTGTATATGATAATTATTATATACTAATATACTATGTATTATATACTTATATAATAATATACTAATAATAATATATAGAAATAATAATTATATATATATAATAATAATAAATAAAATTGTTGTTTCAAAAATAACTTAGAAGAGAGAAAAATTAAGAGAAGCCGAATTTGAAAAGAAACTAAATTAGAGATCTTCCTGACTTAAAAATACATCTCAGTTGGACTTTAAAATAAGCTTCCATTTTGAAAAAACAGTATTTAAAAGCCATGTTCCAATTCAAACTCTTGAATTCGAATAGCTTCAATTCTAAAAACTTGAAATTACGGATTAAGAAACATAATCGACTCTTGAATTTTCAAAGTTTTCCAGTTTAAAAATGTTTAATTATTTTGAAATTGTTAAATAGGTATAATAATGCCACTGCTTGAAGGTTCATTCCTATCCAACTTTTAAAGACTTTAATTTTATTTTATTTATTTTTGCCATTTTTTTGTTATTTATTTTTTATTTATTTTTTTATATTTTATTTATGTTAAAATTAACAGATAATCAGCGCGCAAAATGATCTAGTTTTATTTAAAATACATTGGATAAATTGTATTTTCTCTGCAATGTATTTTTTTAACTATTGCATGTATTTTGCATTTCAAATGCTTGAAATTTATTTTTCTTGAAAAAGAATTTATGCCCAGCTCTGATTTGAAGAAACTTTAAAGGATATGTGGGCCACCGCAAGGGTCAGGCAAATGGCACTTCTTCCAACACGTGTGGCCGAGCCGGTGTTGTCACATATCTTCTCGAACTTTCTGGTCCAGCAAGTAACACCCAAGAAAGCCACGAGGACTCAGGAGGAAGAGTTTCCTCGTGAACTTAGTCTCCAATCCAGAAGTTTTCTCCCGTTGAAAAAGTAATACGGAAGCAATACTCTGGCACGAGGAAGCTGAAATGCCTGATCGAAAGAAGAAAATGGAGTGTGAGAGAAAAAGTTTCGTAAAGATGGAGAGAGAGAAAATAGAAAAACAAGAAAAATAAAAAATGAAAAATAGGAGCAGAGAAGGTAGAAAACAGGAGATAAAAATTAAAATAAATGTCTAGGAGAAAAATATAAAGAAGGACAAAAAAGAAAAGAAACTTGGAAAATGAAGAAACTAATAAGAACATAGTTCTGGTGGCAACTGCATCCAGTAATAGGAGACTGCAGCATTAACTGCGATTAAGACACAAGAAAACTTTGCTTAAGCTTCCCCCTCCCTTAACTTTCCTGACATAGTAATTCTGCGGTGGCAGCATGTTAAATAATCTTCGGATCGTAAGTCGCTGCAACACCGACCTACAAAGACCATCAGCTTAAATGTTAAGCTGATAAGAGCTTTATCTTCTAATTAACCTTATTCTGAAGATTATCTAAATTGAAATTGTTTCCCCATCAAAGAAATTATTATTCCGCAGTCAAATTTTTATTTTCTAACTTGCACGCTGAAAATCTGGTTAGGAAACTTTAAAGCTTCAAAATGTACAGTAAAGATTTTCGAAGGTAAAAATTAATGCACGTGGTGTAACTGCTAGAAACTATTCTGTCATAGATTGACGAAAAATTGGATAAAATTTCATGTTAGTTAAGTAAAGTTTGCAAATATAAAGTGAAGTAAACTTTAAATTATGCCATGTTTGCATAATATGCAATTATGAATAATGTTAATTATGCAATTATGCATAATGTTAATTATGAAATTATGATTCCCTTAAAATTGGTTATAGAATGACAAATTTCGTTGAATTTTTCTAAGTAAAAAATGTATTATGTACTCGAAAGTTCGGTAAAGTTTTAAATGAATTTTAGAGAAAAATTGCTTTTGTTTATGTTACTATCTCCTCCATATTGTTTGAAAGTTTATCCGCTGTGGAGGAGCTTTTCATTTTTGCTTCGTTAGACTTTATTCGACAGTTGGGTAAACCGACGTGACGCGACGTCACACGGCATCTCTCATCACCTCCCTAATCTTTCAGGATCAAATGCAAGTATTGAGCACCTCGAAAATATTTAACAATTTTTTAATTTGGAAAAGGATGTTAAATTTTCAATTTACTTAGAGTCCTTATTGACGTTTAGTATTTAATAATAGATATCAGTTGTAAAATTCAGGGCCGGCGCACACTGGAAAGAAATTCACTTTGTTCGTTCAAAAATATCCAGAGCCTTCAATTTTGGTCTGATTTTTAATTAAAAAAAAAATTAAAGTGCATTAAATTCTGAAGAGCTTCATGGTCAGAACTTTTGTCTCCTTTGTTTGTTTATTAATAATTTTTTTACTGAAAGTATAGAAAAACTGAAATTTTTTGCATAACTATTTTTTACGTTTTAATAACTGCTTAGGTAAACTTTATATTGCCTTGAATAAATGTTTCGGGAGTACAAATAAGAATACAAATAATTTGTTTATTATTCCATTTAATTTTTATAAACAAATTTTATGAACAAATCGGCAAATAGTCTTCTTATCGGTAAAAAAAATTTTCTTTTTGCTAAAAGTGCTTCGTATTAATCTAGGAATGACATTTAATCACACAAATAATTGAAAAGATAACAATAACCATTGTTATATACAATTCTTGTGGCAAAATATTTATATTTGATAAATCTTGAATAATATTTGGTAAAATATGACAATTTATATTTTTATAAACAAATTAGATGAACAAATTCAAAATTTTGGCCCTTTCGAGTAGAAAAGCAATTTTGTTGCACTGGAAATGTTTTAAACTATTGAACGCATAACTACTAGTCACAAAAATATTTGAAAAGTTAACAATAACCATTGTTATAATCAATTCTTGTAGCAAAATATTTATATTTGAGGTTTTTTCAAATTATAATTTCCTTCAATCGCTAGAACGACTTCAGGTGTTCCTTAAAATAATAAATTCTCAATAATATTTGGTAAAAAATAACAAATTAAATTTTTATAAACAAATTAGATAAATGAATACAAAATTTTGACGTCTTCGCGTAGAAAAGCAATTTTGTTGCACTGGAAATGTTTTAAACTGTTGGACGAATGACTGTTGGTCACAAAAATATTTGAAAAGTTAACAAATTGTTTATAACCACTGTTATAAACAATTCTTGTGGCAAAATATTTATATTTGAGGTTTTTTCAAATTATAATTTCCTTCAATCGCCTGAACGACTTCAGGTGTTCCTTAAAATAATAAATATTTAATAAAATTTGGTAAAATATAACAATTTATATTTTTATAAACAAATTAGGTGAACAAATTCAAAATTTTGGCCCATTCGCGTAGAAAAACAATTTCGTTGCACTGAAAATGTTTTAAACTGTTGAACGCATGACTACTAGTCACAAAAATATTTGAAACGTAAACAATAACCATTGTTATAAACAATTCTTGTGGCAAAATATTTATATTTGAGGTTTTTTCAAATTATAATTTCCTTCAATCGCCTGAACGACTTCAGGTGTTCCTTAAAATAATAAATATTTAATAAAATTTGGTAAAATATAACAATTTATATTTTTATAAACAAATTAGGTGAACAAATTCAAAATTTTGGCCCATTCGCGTAGAAAAACAATTTCGTTGCACTGAAAATGTTTTAAACTATTGAACCCATGACTGTTAGTCACGAAAATATTTGAAAAGTTAACAGTAACTATTGTTATAAACAATTCTTGTGCCAACATATTTAAATTTAAGGTTTTGTCAAATTTAAATTTTCTTTGAACGCCAGAATGGATACAGATATTCCTGAAAATAATATATCTTTGATAATATTTTGTAAAATTTAACAATGTAAATGTTTATAAACAATTGAAATAAACAAATTTTAAATTTTATCAGTTTCACGTAGCAAAAAATCTGGTTTTCAATCGAAATAGCTTTAGACTAAGTTGTGAGTCTAAATTAGTCACAAATATTAATTTGATTAATTATTAAATATTAAACATTTTAAACATTATTAAATATTTTCATAAATATTTTTACTAACAAATTTCATGCAAAAAAGTCCTCTTTAATTGAAAAATTGAGAAATAGAACTCTTTTACGTATCAATAGTATCCTCAGTTATATTTTGTTTTAATAACTTTCAGTTGTTTTAATATTCTCTTTCAGGAATACATGTATTGGACTACGAATTTTCTTTTACCAGTTGTATTTTTTTTTACATTACATTATATTTATTTTCTTTATTTTTACAGTTTTTTAATTCTGGGAGTTTGCGTTAATAATATATGTAAGTACTAATTAATTTTAGGCCGTTGTAAAACAATTTTTTGTGTTTAATATTTGTCCGAAAAATGATTTTCTTATAAGGCAAAATGGATACTTTAAAAGTTCTGAAAAAAACCCTATCGGATTTTTTGATTTCAATGGAGGTGTGGAAGATTGGACACAGTATTTAAGAAGAAAATTTAATTTAAACGTTAAACAATTGGAAAAGGTTAAACAAATTAAATCATGATTTCATCCCCAATTTTAAAAGAAAATGTCACAGTTTATCATTTATTAAAACTTGTTTCGACAAAAAGTTTGCAGATTGGTTAAACACATATTTTATCGTGGAATTTTAATCTGAAAGTAATGACAAATGCGGAAGGCCAAACTCAGGTGTCTTTTTAGAATGTTCTACTTCGACAAAACGAAGGAAATTAATGGATATCCGGGAAAAAGATACTGACTTTTTTTGCCTAGCAGTCATTCGTTCAATAGTTTGAAACATTTTCAGTGGAAAAAACATTTTTTTCTACGCGAAACGGCCAAAATTTCGAATTTGTTTATCTATTTTGCTAATGAAAATTTTAATTGTTATATTTCACCAAATATTATTAAAGATTTATAATTTTAAAAAATACTTGCAGCCGTTCCAGCGATTAAAAGAAATTATAATTTGAAAAAACCTTGAATTTAAATACTTTGCTAAAAGAATTGTTTATAACAATGATTATTATTACCTTTTCAATTATTTTTGTGATTAAATGTCATTTCTACATTAATAGGAAGCACTTTTAGCAAAAAGAAAAATTTCTTTACTGATAATAAAACTATTTGCCAATTTGTTCATAAAATTTGTTTATAACAATTAAATGGAATAATAAACAAATTATTATTCTCCCAATGTGCGGCGGAGCGTAGGTTATCTGTCCTTCTCGCTTCTTCAGAAGGGTAAATGTAAAGGAATTAGAGTAAGCGAGACACTCGCATTTGGAAAACCGGCATTTGTTTTCCATTTGTTTTTTTTGTCTTTGTTTTTTCGCTTATTCTAATTCCTTTACATTTACGCTTTTTAAGGGACTACACCACTGTGAAATTTTTTTTAAAAATTTTTTAAAGCAATATTTCGAAAAGTTATCAACGGATTTAGGTTTTCTTTTTCTTGTTTTATTGTGAAAAGTAATTTCTACAAGTTTTGTATGGAAATTTTTTTTAAGAACTCAAAATTGTTGACATAGCTAACGAACTAAATTTTGTGTTTTTTTGGACTACGGCAGAGCTACCAGTCGCTGTAATCATCGGAAACAAAAAGTCGAACAAGATTAATAAAAACGAATAGACTGACTATCGTCATACACGCGGATTTTTTTGACAAAATGGCGGCTTTTTTTTGGTATTTTGAATTTTTTCAATTTTCAATAATTTTTTTCTACGATAGTTATGGAAAAAATCCCCATGTACGACGAAGTTAATCTATCTAAAATACACTCAAAAAATTTGAACCAAATCGGATGAGTGGTTTTCGAGAAACCTCTGCCACAGTAGCAAAAAACACAAAATTTTGTTCGTTAACTATGTCAACAATTTTGATTTTATTAAAAAATTTTTCATACAAAACTTGTAGAAATTACTTTTCCCAACAAAATAAGAAAAAAAATGTTTTCATGTATATAGTAGAAAAAATTTGTTTCATGCATATATTGGCAGATTTAAAAAGGGTTGGGTAAAGTTTCTCGTACTATTTTTCTCTGTGTGATTAACAGGCGTATAAATTAATAAAAGATATTTTATTTTTTAATTGACTCGGAATTTACGGATGCGGGAGTTTACGATTTAGTGGAATTTTCTCATTATTGGGGATACGTGTTAGGTGGCTTCTCTCATATTCTGCAAATTAAAAAAAAGAGAGAAAAAAAGAGATGGAAAATTTTACTAGAGCTGGTCGTCAAGAACATTTGTCAAACACTGCAAAGCGAAGCAGAGCGATTTTTTCCGGTCGATTCCATCCAATCATATGTCACCATATGAGTTTTTCATGCAGGACACTCGTTTGCTGCATAAAAACGGAAGTTATGCTGCGTTTGGTTGCGGTTCAGAGACCGAACTCCCATTCCACGGGAAATTTAATGATGCTTCCTGCGACTTTGCGTCGAACTTGTTTTCAACGCAATTTCATAACATAGGACAAAGAAAAGCTTTTTCATTTACTCTCTTGAATTTCTAAAGAAAAATGTTAAATTAAAAAGGAAAACTGATGAAAAACAGAGCCGGGATTTTCATACCAGACTCTCTTTTATTTGGATCGAATCCACTTCAAATCAGGCAAGCAGTGCAACTTTAAGTCACAGAATCGGTCTTCCATGAAATATGTTGTTTTTCAAAGGAAATAAGAAGACAAGTATTTTACCGTTTTGAGAAAAAATACATTTTCGCAAAGTTTCGATTTTTTTAATTTTAAGCTTTTTTTAAAAAAATACACGTTTTTCTTTAAACTTTTATAACTTTGGACTCAATTAAAAAATATTTAAGTTTTCTTTCCTGATTATGATGTGGTTTACTGGCTTTTTTCAAAATTCGCCAGAAAATTTAGAAAATATTGAAAATTCGCAAAATGGCGATGGTTTATTTGAAAAAATCAAAATACAATTTTCTCAAAAATACCACCTTGTTTTTTGCTTAATTTTTTTTTCTAAATTGGTACTCATATGATGAAGAAAATAAATAAGTTTCATGTGGGCTAAACTGCTTTTGTAAACAGGAAAATTTTTATAATTGAAATCGAATTTTCGAATTTTTCTCACAACTGACGGGCACATATGAAAATATATCAACAAAAAAGTTTGATGCTTTAAAAAAGTTCTACGCGAAAGACCTCTTAATCTTTTATGACATCATTCATCAGATGTGAGAAAAATTCGAAAATGTGATTTTGTAAAAACAGAAATTGTCCTGGACTCAAAAATGATATGGTCTACATAAAACTCGCTGGATAGTTTCCTTATGTAAACATAAATTAATACAAATATATTTAAAATTATTATATTATATAATATTAAAAATATTATATTATATAATATTAAAAATATTATATTTAAAAAATTAAAAATATGGGTTTTTCAATATAATCAATCTTATTTTTTGAATTGACTTTTCCAAACATAAAATGGCGATTTCATCTTTTTAATTTTTTAAAATATTTTTATTAATTAAACCTAAGGCCTGAACAAAGCCATTCTATATATTTTATATTTGGTCTAAAATTTGTAAAAAAGTTTATAATTTTTGTTTACATAAGGAAACTTTTCAGCGAGTTTTAAGTTGGCCAAATCATTTTTGAGGCCAGGATAATTTCTGTTTTTACAAAATCACACTTTCGAATTTTTTTCACAAATGATGTAAAATATAAAAGAGTAAGAGGTTTTTTGCGTAGAACTTTTTTAAAACATCAAACTTTTTTATTAAATATTTTTTCGTATGTGTCGTCAGTTGTGAGAAAAATTCGAAAATTCGATTTCATTAAAAAAAATTTTCCTGTTTACAAAAGTAGTTTAGTCCGCATGAGACTTATCTATTTTCTTCACCATATGGGTACCAATTTAGAAAAAAATTTGGGCAGAAAACAAGTTGGAATTCAAACCGTCATTTGATTTTTTCAGATATACCGTCGCTATTTTGCGAATTTTCAAAAAAGGCGGAGAAAATCGTCTTTTGATTTTTTCAGATAAACTGTCGCCATTTTGCGAATTTTCAATATTTTTTTAATTTTCTGGTGGATTTTGAAAGAGGCCAATAATTCACAGGATAAATATTTTAAATATCAGTTAAATTTTCTTTTGTTTTTTCATGTATTTTGAAAGACGTGAAGTTGTCCGAATACAAATTTATTTCTCCGAAAAATTATCTGCAACAAATTTTATCCTTGGTTTTTTTTCTGTAAAGCAAATGTAATTATGAAAATAGAAACATGAAAGGTATGAAAAAAGTAAAAAACGACCTTCAAAGAGCAAAAAGCTTTTAATCGCGCTTTCACCTGTAGCGTACATGTATTTTTGAAACAAGATCTACTTTTCTTCAGAGGAATATTGTATTCCATTCTCTCTCTACCTTCCTACTTTCTCGGCACATTTATCCCTTTGCTTTCTCCTCATCTTGGCGTCTCTTCTCTTCAATTTTTCTCATTTTACATTTTAGAAAGTATCTTTTAAAAGCGAAGCTTTTGAATATTCCAAGAAACTTTCCCTCACTGCTTGTTTCGTACTGCTATTAAAATTTCATTAAAATTCTGGGGAAAAATTAAATTTCAAATTGTGCTTTCAGGTTTTATTTGCAGAAAAAACAATTTTGCTGACGGTTCTATTTTTATATGTCGAATCCTAAGCGGCTTAACGCTTCTTTTATTTCCCCAGCTTCAACCCACGTAGTGCTCCGAAATTAAAAGTTTACTCTACAAATACCAGAGGATAAACAAATAAATACATTTAATTAATCTGAGAAAACGCCATGTTTTAATTTAGCACTAGATACGGTACTGAAATAATAACAGTTTACAAAAATTGTTTGATATTATTCTTTGATAACAAAAATTATCTTGATTTAGAAAGAAAATAATGTGATGATAAAAAACTTGTCATTACTTTTATATATATATATATATGGAAGAATATTTCAAGACTTTGAGCTGACGTTTTTAGAAGTGTTATTTTTAGATGTTTTTTTTGTGCTCATTTTAAAGGTAAATTTACGTAGATTATAATTAACATATCATAAAATTACACTAATTTTTCCCTAGATTCCGCAAAGATCTTTAGAAGGAAAGAGTCGTAAAAATTGAAAAAATCTTTATACTAAAAAAAAGGATTTTAAAAATATACCCTACTGCCGCTAATTATCGATATGGCTGTTTTTCCGTCAGATGCTAAAGTGCTATATTTTTTGTAACATTATATTAAAATTTTTTTTCCAATAACAGAATGAAATATAATAAAATTCTATAAATTCTATTTATAAAAATAAAATTGTAATAAAATAAAAGTGGAACAAGCGTAAATTGAAGGCAATATGTCAATTTTATAAAAAGATATTGCTAAAGAAAGCTTCAATTTTCGATGTTTTAAACAAATAATAACTCCGAAAATAATGATCATTTACAAAAGTTTAAAAGTTATTTCGAAAGGTTAATATCCGTGGAATTTCGGAACATTGTTTTTAAAGAGATTCCTGTGAGTAATTACACATTTTTCCATTTTTACGAGTTTTTCGTACTAATTTTGACCTTTTGCATCACCTGGGGAAAAATTGCAGAAATATATTCTTTAGGGCGAAATTTAATGAAAATTTAACTTTCGAAATGACTTTTAAACTTTTAAAAATGATAATTATTTTCGGAGTTATCAATATTTTTTAAAAACTTCGAAATTTGAAGTTTTTTAGCAATATCTTTGTATAGAATTGACATATTGCATTCAACTTGAGTTTTTTCAACGCATAATTTTATTTGCTTTCGTTCTATTGTAGGGAAAATTTGTTGAATTTTATATTAGAAAAATTAAAGCACTTTAGTTGAAAAAACAAACAGTACCGGTAATTACTGATGATAGTGTATACAAATGATAACCCGTCAGAAGTAATTAAATTTTCTTAAAAAATTGAGTATAATTATTTTTAGTATTTTTTTATAACAAATTTTGCAAATTTGAGTTTTTAAGACTTTTTTGTTTTATGACTTTGACAAAATCTAGGGAAAAATTAGCATAATTTTTTGCAGGGACCTTCACGAAATTAAGGGGCATTTTTTTAATTCCTTCAATAATTTTTACAAATAATAAATAATTTGATGAAGAACTAGGCTGAACAGAACAAGTGAACCAAAAATAAAGGATCTGCCGAGCGATCAAGTCAAAATTAAATTTTATTTTAGTTTTAGTTTGATCAATACGAAAATCGATACAGAATTAATTGGTTTCGTATCGAATTTCGTGCCAGTTGCAATAAAACTAAAGTATGACTTAATTTTAAAATAGAAATCTAAAAAAATAGAATCTTTATTTTCAGTCCACTTGTTCTGCTCATTCTAGTTTGCAATCTAATTATTCACAATTTGTTAAAATTAATAGAAAAGTTGAAAAATTGCCCTTTAATTTCATAAAGGCTCCTGATTATTAAATTATATTCTACGTAAATTTACCCTTAAAATGAGCGCAGGAACATTTAAAAACGTCAATTATTTCGGGAGTTACTTTCTAAAATCAAAAACGGCGCAGACTTAAAAGTTGCTGCAAGTTATGACTATTAAAAAACCCTTATGACTTTTTAAAATCAAAAATGTTCCTAGTGTATCGAAATGAGGTCAATCATTTTGAATTTTGTTAATTTAAACATTTCTTATGAATTCAAAAATTATGGTATTTATTTATGTGCAGTTTTTGGCAATAAATACGAATAAACAATTAAAATTAAAAAATACAATTTTTTTTAATTGGATTTTTTTGAAAATGAGCAAAAATTACATTCTTTAAGATTCGGTTAATTTTTATTAAAATTAATTTTTTTTAAATATTAGGTAAGAAATATCTTCAGCTTCCACGAAAAGACAAACCGATAATCTCGTTAGACCTCAAAAAAAGTCTTGTTAGATTTTACAGTCATTAAATAGAGGCATAAAATCGTAAATTCAAAAAATTTTCAAAAATGCTTCTTCTTATAAGAAAGTTTTTGAATTATAAAAAAATTATGAGTTGCTTTTCCAGTAGAAACTGAAGATATATCATAAATAATATTTTATAAAAATTTAATTTTAAGAATTTTAAGAAAATGTCAATTCTGCTTATTTCCAAAAAAACGCAATTCTAACAGAATCTGCATTTTTAATACTTCAATTGTTTACTAGTATTAATTATTCAAAACTGTACATAAAAAATACCATAATTTTCGAATACATAGGAAAAAATTTTAATTTTGCCAAAATTCCAAATGTTGGACCTCATTTTGAAACCCTAGGACCATTTTTGATTTTAAAAAGTCATAATAAGCATTTATTCATATAAATTGTTCAAACAATGCATAAAAAATATTAGATGATAAGTTTTAATCACTAAACATCATGGGCAACATAATTTGAAGACAATTAACAGAAAAAACGATCTTTTTTCCTTTCATTTTGCCCATAAATGCCGATAATAAGAATTTGATCATACAAATTGTTTGAACAATACATGAAAAATAATGAGTGATAAATTTTCATCACTAAAAATCATAGCCAATATGATTTGAAGAGAATTATCAGAAGAAACTATATTTTTTGCCAGTAAATATCGATAATAAGTATTTTTTATAGAATTTGTTTAAAAAACTATAAACAAATATCGGTTGACAAATTTCCTTTAATGAACATCATTGGCAAGACAATTTGTATAGAATAAGCAGAAAAAACTATCCTTTCTTGCTCATAAATGCCGATAACAGGCATATGTTTATATAATTTGTTGAAAAAGTTTTTAAAAATATCGGATGACAAATTTTCATGACCATCTCATCCGGACGATAAAAGTAAGAAATTTTAACGTACAAATATACTTTGTAAACGAACAATCCATTATTGACTATTTCTCAAAATAATTTGTTTGTAACAATTAACTTCACAATTCCACAATTTTTTTCCTTCAGTGCACCCCTGCGCATTAAATATAGGTGATACTGAGCAATAGAAAAATTTTTTCAAACCGATAAAAAAGAAAATCGTAAAACTCGACATTTTTTTCTCCGTTTGCATTAACTTAAATGTTTTTTGGGAAAATTCAAAAATCGGCTCTCATAAATCTCTTAAAAA